>JAUIRJ010000299.1:0-22334 GCA_030555515.1 Acutogordius australiensis | reverse complement strand
AAAAAAAATTATTTAATTTTCGAAGGAGTATTTATTATTTTTATGTATTTTGTTTAATTTAAAAAAACAATGGCGTCGTAGTGACTACACCACCGATGCAACAGCCGGGCTATGGTCCCGCATTCACTAACTTCCTTGATTGCATCATGTTGAAAAAATTTATGAAGGGAAGAAAAAATATCAAAAAAATTTTTCCCTTCACTTAAATTTTAAGACAATCTTTTACAAACAAGATGCAATCGGTGGTTAAAGCAGTGAATATACAGTGGTGTCCAGCTATTTTGCTTAGAAATACTTGAACACCCCTTTTTCCCCCGGGCATTACGTTCGCCCCATGCATTGTGCGATCAGGTTCTTTGATTCTAGATCATATTCTAACAAAAGATTGTTGACAAGTGAGAAAATTTCTTAGGCATTATGAATTGCTTTCACAAATATAAAGCTTTATGTAAAATCAAATTTTTCTATATATCTAATAACAACGGAAATAATTTCTGTGTTAGATTGATCTCTCTAGCGAAGTTTTGATGAATGAAAACACTTTTAAAAAAAGTAAATATATTTTTTAAAATAATATTATTTAGATATTTTTGGCGGAGCAAATTTAATTATATTATGTGCAAGAAAAAATAAAATTTATACGTATTTTTTTGGGGGGGGGGGGGGGGGGGGGGGGGAAGGGGGGGGGCCCTACCCCCCTCCCCCCCCTCCCCCCCAAAAAAAAGGGTCTAGAATCGTGCCTGTGTTCATTTAACATGGAGATAAAAGAAACTTTAAATGGCATATTAAATTCTTTATGGCATTATATAGATTATTTCAAAAAACTTAATTTAAATACTTATGTTATTGTGTTTGTACATCTAGCACAATTAAAGAGTTATTCTAGGAAAAATATTATAAAAATAAAAAATCATATTTGGCCACGGTAATTTATAGGAAAATATTAATTTATAACTTTGATGTAATACCTTTATATATCTATTTAATAAAACTATAAAAACTTTTTAAAGGCTGTAGTTTTTTAAATTTAAATTATTATTAAGCATCTCTTCATTGCGTGTAAATTTAATGTGTTTGTCTAAAGCTAATTTAGTTATAAAAGTGTTAGAAAAAAATTATTTTAAGTTAAGAATTAGATAGTTTACTTATTTTTATTTGACATTAATTCAAAAAAAAATAATGGTTTAATGTTCAAAAATATAATTAAAAAATTTAGCTAGGAATTAGAACCGCCGAAATTTTTAGTACCGGTACCGGTTTCAAAACCAGCTCAGCTCAGGTACCGGTACTTGGTACTGGTTCCGGTACCACGGGGTACAACAATTATTCAATTATGATAGCACATAAAATTTAGGTTATCTTTATTTGTAAATTAGACAAATGTATATATTTACACGTAAATAATACATCATTTCAAATCTTTATTTAAACGAAATAAAATAATTAAATTTAACAAATTAGAATCCGTTCGATTACCTTAATTTGAAAGAATATTTTTCAAATTTGAGAAGGCTCTTTCAACACTTACCTAAAAAATAATATAATTAGATTACTTGAGTAGCAGGGACAGCTAAAACAAGTCTAGATAAAATATACAACTCTAAATGACACAGAGTGTCATCCCAAAATTATAAAATTGACCTATCTTTTAAAACTCTTTCATGTTTTTCGAAATTGTCTAACTCAGCATATATCCCAATAACATTTCTGGAACCGCTTTTGAGAAGAATTATATTGCTAATTAGGTGATTTAGTGTGATATGCAATTATCAAACTACTTAGTGTAGATTTCCAGGCACTTTGTTATAATTTAAATATTTTTAAGCTATTAATATATTTTGGTACCGCGGAACCGTTTTTTTTTAAATTTAAGAACACCGGTCCCGGTACTGAGCGACCCTCTAAGTACCGCGGTTTTTGGTTCCGGTTCTAATCCCTGTTTTTAGGAATAGTAAATGAACTCTGAACGCGCCAGCAAATTAAAAAATTTAAGATGTACTTGGGTCTATATGAGCTTTATAGTGCCACTTGCGGGGTAAGCATATTAGATATTTAGACTAATATAGATTTTAAATATAGAATTATGAATCATTTAGATTATGCTCCTTGTTGTGTTCATAGCTCCAAAGTTTTGTTAAGATTCTAAAGGAACTTAGTTTAAAATATTATTTATTATTTTTGATTGGGGTTAGTGATTTAATTAATTTGAATTAGTTTCAACCGAATATTTTAATTCAAGCTTTAATTATTGAATCTAGGCCCAATTAAATTTAAATTATATAATTTTCAATTTAAATTCATTTTATACGTCGGATATTAAACTTTCAAAATTATGCGCGATGCACATAAGTTTAGGATATTTTATTAATATCTAAATCAAAATAAACAGCTAATTTACCACGACACCTTATGTTTTTACAAATTTACAATTCTTAATTTTTGAACAAATGAATGAACTTTGGACACGCTCTTATAAAAAATTAAAAAAAAATAGATTTAAAAACTATAACAATTTCTATTTGAGAACGCGTTTTCCGTGTTTATTGATTTTATCCAGGGCTGGGAAAAAAAACTATATGGGCTTTTTTTTAACAAGTTTTTGAGTTTTTTCCCCCAAATGCCCACAAACTCGTGGGCATGGCAAAATAAAAGCCCCTTTTCTCTCCTAAAGAAAAGGGGCATGTTTAAAAAAAGCCCCTTTTCTTAAAAAAAACTCCTAGGAGCTTAAAGAAAAAATAACCCACCCATGCACGATTCTAGACCCCTTTTGGGGGGGGGGGCAGTGCCCCCCAAAAAGTTTTTGATTGCCCCCCCCCCAAATTAAATTTGCCCCCCCCCCCCAAAAATACATAGTAATTTTATTTTTGCCCCCCCCCCCCCCCCCCCCCAAAAAAAATTAAATTTGCCCCTCCAAAAATACGTATAAATTTTATTTTTTCTTCCACATAATATAATTAAATTTGCTCCGTCAAAAATATCTAAAAAATATTATTTTAAATATATTTACTTTTTTTTTAAAGTGTTTTTATTCATTAACACTTCTCATCCGCTAGAGAGATTAAACTAACACAGAAATTATTTCTGTTGTTATTAGATATATAGAAAAATTTGATTTTACAGAAAGCTTTATATTTGTGAAAGCAATTCATAAATCTGATGCCTAAGAAATTTTCTCACTTGTCATCAATCTTTTGTTAGAATATAATCTAGAACCAAAGAACCTGATCGCACAATGCTACGATGGGGCGAACGTAATGCCCGGAGGAAAATGTGGTGTTCAAGTATTTCTAAGCAAAATAGCTGGACTGTCCCGTATATTCACTGCTTCAACCACCGATTGCATCTTGTTGTAAAAGATTGTCTTGAAATTTTAAGTGAAGGGAAAGATTTTTTTGATATTTTTTCTTCCCTTCATAAATTTTTTCAACATGATGCAATCAAGATAGTTAGTGAATGCGGGACCATACCCCGGCTGTTGCCCCATCGGTGGTGTGGTCACTACCTGGTGTTTTTTTTTTAAATTACACAAAAATATTTAATACTCTTTTAAAAATTAAAAATAAAATAACCTTTATATCTTCAGATCACAGGGCCGAAGCGTCGGGGTTTTTTGACCATATTTATAATCATCAATTTATTTTTTTGTATTTATCATTTGAAAAATTATTTTATTTATTAAAAATAATTATAGATCAATTTCATTGCAGAACGATTTATGTTTCTAAAACTTCTGATTTAATACACCATTGTTTGTTAGAAATTAAACAATTAAGAAATAAAAATACATTTGAAAATATTCAAAAAATGTTTTGATATTAATACTTTTTTAAATGACAATAATTTATCTATGGATAAAAGAAAAACTAAACCTAAAGATTTTTCCGTTTTTTATTTATTTTCTACTCATAAGTTTAAAAATATTTTAAATAGTAATGATGAAGTAAAAAGTATTTATTTTAATATTATTGATTTATTTATTAATTCTTTTGATAATGGATTTTTTACCGATAATATTTATTTAAAATCTTTAGAATCCCTTAAAAAGTTTGATTAACCTTTTTTTAGATATAAATAAATTAGAGCCTCTTTTAAAAATAAGTAATATTGATAAAAATTTATATAAAGAAATTGACTTGGCAAAAATTTATTTTAATAATTACAAAGAATGTGTTACTAATGATTTTGTTAGATTTTTATATGATTACAAGATGCGTTTTCTAATCTATTTAACATTTTTTTTTAAGTTTGTTATTTGGCTCTTCAACGTCGAGTTGTGAGGCCACAATTTCTTCTTTAAGAAGGATAATAACTTCTAGTAGGCTGGCAAGTAGTGACCTGCGTAAAGGTGATTTGGTTTTTCTAGGACACGAAAAATCATTAACTCGGGCGTTGAATTTTGATAAATTTTATAATTTAATCAAAACAACCACTAGCATAAAATTGTTAGATTAATAAAAAACACTGCTCATAATTATTTACTTAAGACATGGTTGCAATTTTTTTTATGCGCATTTAACGTTTATGTTTATGTTTTATTTAATTTTTTACAATATTAATTACTAGTTATATATAACCAGTGTTTTTTCATATATATTCTTCCAAATTAGCATTTGTTTCATGATAATCAATCTTATTTTACTATTCATTTTCTAAAATCCAAAGTTTTATATAATTCATTTTTATCATTCATATATATCAATTTTTAATTTTCATGCGCATTGATACCAAATGATAAAATTATACTTAAAATTAATTTCCTAGTGAAAACAATTAATTTTAATTCACATATCCAAATTATAAACGCAATCATTTTTTTTTATTTTATGAATATAATAAATTACTATTAATTTGTTAAAAAATTTTGAACATGGATTCTATTGTACATGTATTTTTTGGCGTGACCGAAGATCACGGCCAAATTTGCCGCCAAAGGTGGAAAAAAAAAATTTTCTGCCCCCCCCCCACGAGTTTTTTTTGCCCCCCCCCCCAAAATTTAAAATACAAAGATGGCTACCCGTCCGAAAATATGCAGCGGAGGTGGGCAATTTACACTAACTCATGGGATAAAGTAAGTATTACGAATTTAGGTCGCCTTCTTTAATTATGGCCTAATGTACTTTCAATTATAACCAATCATCTAACCAACCATAATAATCATATTATACTTTATTTTCATCTAATAACATATCAACATATAATCACTATAAATTTAAAAAATATTATAAAAAATATCACTAAATGCCAATTATAAATTATATGTATAAAATTTATCATGCTTCTTATTTAATTTAACATAAAAGTGAGCATTGTATTGTTGAAAAATCTTTAATTGAAATAGAATTTGTTCAAAACTATAAATTAAGCATTGATTTTGTAATAAAGTTTGAACTAAAAATAATACAAAACCTAAATAAAATTAGGATTGAGGTAAATAAAATAATTCTTAGAATTTGTTATATATTGCTATAAATTTATAAAAGTAATGTTAATCTAATAAACAATTGTGAAAATAAAAAAAAATTATGTGGTTGGTAAAAAAGATTAAATAAAAAATTTATATGGAGTCTATTTCATTTGACACAATGTAGAAAAAAAATCAGAATAAATTAAATTTTTTATTTTTTCCATATTACCTCAAATATCATGTCAATATATTAAATGTATCCATATTATTGATCAATTTTACGTCTAGTAGTGCATATTTAGAAAGTTTCATGAAAAAAAAATATTATGATAAAATATTATTTTTGGCTATAATTTACCTTAGGGCGGGCGCGTTCAGACTTGTTTCATTTTTTTTTAAAATTAAAAAATTTTAAAAATTTTAAATATTGAATTTTAATTTTTTTTTTCAAGTTTTTTTTCAAAAATTTTTCTCTTAGAAAAACATTTAAAATGCTAATAACCATAATTGGCAACTTTTTGTGAAAAAGCGTTCATTGTCAAAAGTCAAAAATTCTAAAATTTTTTAAAAAATTACAAAAAGTCTGAACGCGCCCTTAACTAGCGAATGATAGGGTGAGATATTTTTAACGCATGCTACAGTGAATTTTTAACCTATATAACTTCAAGAGTTTTAAAGCTATAATCTTTGTTTTTTTATTACCATGAAGAAAAATACGTACTCTTTAATTACAGACTAATATAAGTTATCATTAATAATTATTGTAAATTTTATTACAAATTAGAAAAAAATCTGAAAAATTGTATGTTTTTATTTTTCTATATTACATTAAATAAATCAGGTCAATAAATTAAATTTATCAATAATGTTGATTAAATCGTGTTTAGGTCGTATAGAACATTTTATGAAAGATTTATGAAAAAAAATTTTATGTGACAAAATATCTTTGGCTATTATTCACCTTACAAACTAGATATTTTATAAAAAAAAAATAACATAATTTCCGAATGCTAGGACCCCAATGTTAAACCTCATCCTTCAAGAGTTTTAAAGCTATGATTTTAATTTTTTTTATTATTTTGAAGAGAAATAGGTGCTCTTTAATTTTAGACAAATATAAGTTATCATTAATGAGTATTGTAAACTTTATATGAAACAAAGTAAAAAAAATCTGAAAACTTAAAATTTATAATTTTTCTATATTACCTTAAATAAATCATGTCAATAAATTAAATGTATCAATATTATTGATCATATCGTGTTTTTAGGTCTAGTAGAACATATTTAGTAAGTTTTATGGAAAAAAAATATTTCGATATAAAAAACTCTTTTTGGCTATTATTACCATAAAGACTAGATATTTTGAAAAGAAAAAAAAATAATTTATATCATTATTTTACAATACAAACATTTTGTATAATTAATAATTAAAATTAGAACATTTAAAATATAAGGTTGCAATTATTTATTTTTAAATTTAAATAGAGGCAATAACATGGTTTTTAACATTAAAATTGAGAGGGTGGGGTCCATAATTCATTTTCTAAATTCTAAACAAATTTTATTAGACATAGACCATATTTTAATTACTAGTTTTGTTTATTATATATTTAAGAAGAAAGTCACAAAAATTTGACCCATAATATATAATATGTTTAAAGATATTCAAAATGTGCTGGGGTACGTATGGACCACACAGTACTAATCGCGTGTTTATGCAAAATCATGGCTTTTAACATTGAAACCACTAAAAATCCTAATTTTTAAACGAATTATGTTATCAGACTTAGACCAAATTTTAATTACTAGTTTTATTTATTATACATAAAAGAAAAAAATTACAAAAATGCCCACAATTTATAATATTTCTAATAATATTTAAAACTCAAGATGTGCTGGGATCCATATAGACCCCACGGTGCTAAACGCGAGTTAAAACCTAGATATTTTTAAGAGAAAAAAAAATAATTCATATTATCTACTATACAATTTTCAAACTCGATTTTTCTTTGCTACGCTAGATCTCGGAGATGGTTTGTAGTTGAGCGACGTGTGAGGTGTGGTTTTGTAGGGTAGGTTGAGAAGGTGTGCGGAAAGATAGTTAGGAAGCGATCGAGACTTCCGGTGGGTGTGAAAAACCTAACTTTAAAAAGTTTTTTGAGCAGTAGCGATAAAAAAAAATCGTTTGTCGAAAAGGTGCCTAGGAATGTCGAGTTTGTATTTTTATCCACTAGGAAGTTTTATTTTTTGTTTAAACGACGAAATTCTCTCAGGGCTTTAAATGGTAAGGTTTTATTTTAAAATTTTTTTAGGTTAATTATTATAATATTGCCCACGTTTTTGGAAAGTTTCGAGATTTTATCAGCTTCTGTTACCGAGATATTTAAGGTTAAACAAAGGATTAAAATTTATAATTTACACTCGGGATCGGTTTGACAAAAATTCTGACTACAGATTTTTCTTAAATTTTTATCGAATCATAATAGTATAGTCCTTTACCTTTTCTCAAAATTTCAGACTCTTTTAGCCCATAGGAGCCGAGTTAGCGGCCCGGTACCGAAAGGTACATAAATGTACCTTTTGGGATTTCGGTCTTAAAGAGTAGTTAAAAAATATTTTTTAAACGTCCTCATCCATAATATATGTAAGCAAGTTAGGTCCTTAAAATTTATGCAAATTGAAGCTCTTCAGCTATAGCGGTGTGAAAGACCTAGGGCGCCAAACCCTGGAAATCATGTTGCTCTGTACGAATTAAATTAACACACAAGAAGGTCGCCAAAACGATCAAAATTTGTCTTATCCTATTCCTTAATGATAGTTTTATCGTGGTATAAAGTGATTGGCATAGCTACTTTATTTGTTTTGCTAAGATTGGGCCATATATTTTCAGGTACCAAAATACACCTATAAGCAGGCAATACGTAAAAGTTAAATTTTATTTATAATACATATATATTCTATTTGAAATGTTTATATTAATTTATTATATTAACCAAAGTGGTCAGGGCCCGGACCCCCTTTGTTTAGTAAAATAATATTATACTGAATAATTGTACCTTAAGACAACTGTCTTAATTAAGAGGGTAAGCAAAATATTATGTAAGGTATATAAAAAAATTTGATATATTTCATTGTAATTGTTTTTATAAACAAATATTTGTCTCAAAAATAAGACATAGAATTTAATATTAAACATATGTTAATTATTTCTTTCTTATTCCAGATAACAATACTTAGCCAGTTTTGATCATTGAAATTTTCAGGAATCAATTTTTGGGTGAGTAATTGATACATCATTTGGAGAAAAAATTTTATTTTGTGCTGCTCGGCACCAAAAACACAGCACGGAACAAAGTTATTTTTTTATTTTTTTAGATTCATCCTGTTACATCACCTACAAATCACTATTAATTAAATCAATAAATTCAAATATCCACACTTTCAATACAAGTATTTTTCTTTTAATTTTTAGATTCATCCTGTTACATCACCTACAAATCAATATCAATTATACCAATCAATTTAAACATCCACACTTTCAATACAAGTATTTTTCTTTTAATTTTTAGATTCATTCTGTTACACCTACAAATTATTATTAATTAAATCAATAAATTCAAACATCCACACTTTCAATACAAGTATTTTTCTTTTAATTTTTAGATTCACCCTGTTAAATCACCTACAAATCACTATCAATTATGTCAATTAATTTATACATCCACACTTTTAATACAAGTATTTATATTTTAATTTTTAGATTCATCCTGTTACATCACCTACAAATCACTATTAATTATAACAATTAATTTATACATCCACACTTTCAATACAAGTATTTATATTTTAATTTTTAGATTCATCCTGTTACATCACCTACAAATCACTATTAATTTTTATACATCCACACTTTCAATACAAGTATTTATATATATTATTACCTTTGTAGAAATATGGCAGAATTAAGATGGTTACAAACATTAAATAATAATGCATCGCCTCAGATTATATGTAAGTATTATTAAATTAATGAGATAAATTATATATGATTTACATATTTAGTGTCAAAAATAGATGAATATCATGGTATCTGTTATAATCTTAATCATTTGCACCCTCGCATTATACGTATATATATTTTTTATACGTAATAACTACTTTATACACAAATATATACTTATTTTTTAATTTTATATTTATGATGGATAAATAATAGTTTCACCAATCGAAAATCGCAGAAGTATTGGCCAACCCTCAGTTTATGATTTATTTTATACAATCTGATAAATTAATTTTAAATTAAAAAGAACAAATAGAATCACTAAATGCAAAGGTATTACATGTCTAAAATTTTTATTTAATATACTAATATATCTTTCTATTATGAGTTTACTGTTGATATACTTGCAATGGGAATAATTTCCATCACGTTTAATTAATAATTACATGGTATTATTTTTAAATTTTATCTTTATTATTGTTATACCTTTTGAAAGCTGAATAAATCTTTGCTCTCAATGAGCAATTTGCTGTAATACGATAGAAAATATAAATATCATGAATATATACAACATTATACATTTTATATTTTGCTATGTTTTTTATATTTTAATCAAAAATAAATATTTCAATATATCAACTAATTGTATTTTTCCTCTCAATGGCAGCGTCCGCAGATATTTTGAATTCTATATATTTAGATACAAATGTCCGTGCCAAAATTTTATTAAGAAATTACCTAACAGCCGTTTTTTGCCTTTTAACCTAGCTTAACATACATATTTACCGCGGACGATACATTATGAATATTACAAAAATTTTTTAGAATTTTAACATATCCACTAATTGTATTTTTGCTCTCAGTGAGCAAAATTTACTATGAGAAAGATTTGCCTAACATTTTTTAAGTTAATAAATTGGTAATTACGAACTCTGATAACAAGTTAAAAATTATAAATATATGTTTTTTATAATCAAATTAAATATTTAAATATATCGACGGATCCGTGTACACAGCCAATCAGTTTACTTAAAATGTCGTGTACACAGCCAATCAGTTTAATTAAAATGTCAAGTTGCCCGGGCGGAGCCGAGCCACATGGGCTAGTTATTATACAATACAAACATTTTGTATAATTAATAATTAAAATTATTTAAAAAAATAACTGGAATATAAGATTGCAATTATTTTTTTTTTTTTTTTTCATTGTTAGCTTTTTGCCATTGAGGCAGTGAGCTCTTTCAGTTTAAGTCTCCATTTGTTTCTATCTCTACACTCATTTCTATTTAGGTTGTGACATCTCATGCTAGCGTCTACTCTTTGAGACCAGGTGAGTTTAGGTCTGCCCCTTTTATTCTTGCCTTGCACTTCAATTGCATTTACCAGATTGCTTAGATACCCGTCTTTTTGCCTCATAACGTGTCCAAACCATCGGAGTCTGTTGATTTCGACTTTATTTTGTATGGGTGTTATGTGTAAACTTCCATGTATATGATCGTTGCGGTTCTTGTCTTTGCGAGTCACCCCGAGAAACATCCGTAGCATGCGCATTTCCATCGTTTGTAGTATTCTTTCATCGCTTTTCCTTAACGCTGTTGTTTCTAAGCCGTATGTTATTGCCGGTTGTACTATGCTTGAGTAAGCCTTGCCCTTAACTTTTATTGGTATATTTTTGTCGAACAGGACACCTGTCAACGATCTCCATTTTAGCCATCCAACTTTGAGTTTGTTCCTAACTTCTTGCTCGACGTTTTCATCGGATTGTAGGTAAGCAAGCACCTAGGTAGGTTGCTGTTGGCTTTGATTTGATAGACCAGTCATCGTTAATTACCAGTTGTTCACCTTCTGAGCCTCCGAAAACTATCAATTCAGTTTTGTCTTTGTTAATTTTTAGGCCTAGCTTTTCAATCGCTTTCATCCAATTATTCAGTCTTTCACACATCTCCTGCGGGTTTTCAGCCATTAGTAGAATGTCGTCAGCGTACAGTATGTGCCACGGTGGATTTGTGGCAACGCTCTTTGAGATCACGTCCATCACCGCGATGAATAGTAGGGGACTTCGGGCCGAACCTTGGTGCACACCTTCATTAATTGTAAATCCTTTCGATGTTCCTGACGAACTCCTTACATACGTCAAATTTCTTTCATACATACTCTAAATCAACTTGATATACATCTCAGGAACATTCTTTCTCCTCAAAGCCCACCATACTACTGATCTTGGAATTTTGTCGAAAGCTTTTTCCAAATCTACCAATGTGCAGTAGAGCTTTTTATTCTTTCTCGTGAAACGTTCTGCCATGTTGCGCACGGCATGAATCGCGTCAATTGTCGACCTTCCTTTCATGAACCCGCATTGCTCAGTACCTATATCGATTACGTCTCTTAATCTGGCTTCTATGACTTTTTCGAAAAGTTTGAAAGTATGAGACATTAGTTTGATGCCTCTGTAATTGTGACAGTCAAATGCGTCGCCTTTATTTTTGAAGATTGGAATAATGTAGCTTTCTTGCCAATTCGGAGGTATTTTCTGATATGTTAATATCGAATTGAATAGAGTCGTTAACGCCGAAATTCCCTCATCTCCTAAAGATTTCCAGCACTCAATGGGTATGTTGTCGGGACCTGTCGCTTTCCGGTTTGAACACTTTTTGAGCTGAAGGCTGACTTCTGATTTTGAGATTGGTGGTATTAGGTTACAGTTTGGGGGTATCTCCTCGAGCTCAATTCTATTTGTGTCGCTGTTCAGTAATTCATTGAAGTATTCTTTCCAACGCTCCAGTACCTTTGTTTGGTCTACGAGAAGCTTGCCTTCTTTGTTTTTGATGAATTTTACGTTTCCGTCACAATCTCTTGACTGTCTTTCACGTTGCTTTGCCATCTTGTATACCAAATTTTGCCCACTTTTGGTGGTTCCTTGTATGCTTGTTCATATACTTTCTTTTTCGCTTCTCGTACGACATTTCTCACAACTTTGCATTGTTCTTTGTAATCAAGCTTGTCGTTGGTCAGTTGACTCTTTTTCCATCGTTTGAGCAGCTTTTTCTTTTCTGATATTTCTCTTTCAACTCTTTCATTCCACCACCATGTAATTCTTCTCTTATTACGCCCACCTTTTGTAGTTCCAAGTATTTCTTTCCCGGTCGCTTTAAGTTTTGAAGATAACTCGCACCAGAACTGCGTAGGACTTGGTATGATTTCGCAATTGTATTCGCTGTCAAGGTTGCAGGTGATTGCGAAGGCTTCGTTTCTCTCCTTGAGCTTTGACCATTTGATTTGGGGAAGAAATTCTGTTTTGCTGGGCCTATGTTTCTGGCGCTGAAACGTGAAGTCCATCACCAGG
Organism: Acutogordius australiensis; assembly: GCA_030555515.1. Lineage (NCBI taxonomy): Eukaryota > Metazoa > Nematomorpha > Gordioida > Gordea > Gordiidae > Acutogordius > Acutogordius australiensis. The sequence continues at coordinate 9,587 of JAUIRJ010000299.1, read as the reverse complement.
AGCTGATGCTGCGCTGATATGGTTTCTGGGATGATTTTGCAGTCTTTGATTCGTTTAAGCTGTCGTCTCGAAACTAGCATGAAGTCTATTTGAGATTGATTGGAACCACTTTGGTAGGTAATGAGATGGGATCTTCTTTTGCTGAAGAAGGTGTTGGCAATAGCCATGTCGAAAGCTTGGGCGAATCTTAGCAAGTGCCCTCCGTCATCATTGATCGCTCCATAACCTTTGCCTCCGTGAACTCTTTCGTACCCCACATTTTTTTCTCCTACATGCGCATTAAAATCCCCTCCAATTATTGTCAATTCCTCGTTTGGTATGTCCATCAGCACTGCTTCTAGTATTTCACGAAACTCTTCCTTTTCTTGGTTCGTAAGATTTGTTTGGGGTGCATACACCGAGATGACGTTGGTGACTTTGCCTTCAATAACCAGTTTGATTGCTATGATTCGCTCGGAAGCTCTGTTAACTTTAACGACTGTTGGAATTAGTTCTTGCGCTAGTATTATCCCAACTCCGTTGCGATGGTTTTCCTTTCCAATGTTGAACATCTTGTATCCTAAGCCCATCATCAACGCCTTTGAGCCTTTCATCTTGGTTTCTTGCACACACATCACATCAATCCGTCTTTTAGCTAGCATGTCCGCCACTTCTGCCATCTTTCCCTTCATCGTTCCCACGTTTAAACTTGCAAATCTAATGGTTTTTTGCTTTGCTTGGACCCTAATGTTTCTTCTCACTTGATGCGGGCCAGATACACCAAGCGCGTCGCATACAGGGGACGCCTTAACGTTTGGTTTTTCATATTGTTTGTTTGTATTCATTTTGTTTTGTTCAGAGTTTTCGGGATTTTCACACCCGCCTTCTGAGGGCTGACGGTGACCCAGATTTGGCTCTGGACTCCCTAGGCATCATCGTTTAGGGCCTACTGCCTTGTAGGTCACCAGTAGTCATGTGGCTACTCTCTTGCTAAAACTTTCTCCTGAAAATAAAACTGCCTTCGCCGGGATTCGAACCCCGAACCTTCTAGGCTTATTCAGGTTACAAGCAAGCGCTCTGCCACTACACTATAGGCCGATGTTATAAGATTGCAATTATTAAATTTAAATAAAGGCAATAACATGGTTTTCAACATTAAAATTGAGAGGGTGGGGTCCATATGGACCCCAATTCAATTTCTAAATTCTAAACAAATTTTGTTACTAAACCTAGACCAATTATTACTAGTTTTGTTATTATATATTTAAGAAAAAAGTCACAAAAATTTAGCCCATAATAATACACAGGTCAACAAATATCAATGTCAGAAGCGTGAATCTTATGAAAAAATAAAAAATTGCATCCCCGTGATGGCCTAATCTCATATATATTTTTTTTTCTTAGTTTCTTCCGTCTTTGGCTCCTTAGATCCGTCTAACGGAAAATGACCTTTTTTGACCATATTGACAGATCTAATATACCATATATAGAAAAAATTTAAAAATCTTTTTTACATATAAAAATCCCTTGTAACTTATATTTTTAATCACAAATAATAAAAAATAAACTATCAAGCTTTTACATCGGCATTTAGATAATTCGAAATATTTCGCGTCCAAACTTAAATACGACACGATATATTATCGGTTTTTAATGAAAATTTAATTGAAGTTTGAATTTAACAGTTTAACTATTGTAAATATGCAAAAATAAAATTTCAATTTATTTTTTCTGAACATTTTATGTGCATAAGGGCGCGTTCAGATTCAGTTCATTTTTTTTTTAAATTTTTAAAAATTTAAAAAATTTTTACCTTTTAACATTTAACGCTTTAAAATGTTGCTAATTTTGGTTATTAGCATTAACAAAGTTTTTCGGTGATTGTAAAATATTAAGAAAAATGCGGGAAAACGAAGTTATGTTGGCGCAATCCTGCGGTTATCGAATGGAAAAAATTGCCGTTAGATGAACTAAGTCAAGAAATTACAAACTTTGAAGCCTTTGCAAGTTTGATTTTTGTTGGTAATTTTTAAATCATATATCTTATAGCAATATAATTTTTTAAGTGTATGATGAGGGAGTGGGTCGAAAAAGAACAAGTTGTTTATATTGCCCTTATACCCCAAATTTACAACAATATACTTTTTAACCCTAACCATATATGCAAAATGGCAACAAGTTGATATTTATTTTATTTTACAGACAAAATATTTTAAAAATAGCCAGTTATAACAAATTAACCCTTTTTCTTGTTTATAATTAAAATTTAGCAATTTAAATAACACTTATATAATATGTGTTTTTCTAAACTAATATAGATTTTTATTTAGTCTACTGTGCAGTGCCATCTAATGCAATATAATTTAGCCTTTGTTTTAATAAATGGCATTTTTTATTGGTTTATTATACAAAATTAAAATTGATTTATATTCAGTAAACTGTGCAATGCAAAAATTTAGCAATTGTTTAATAATTGGCATGTTATATAAAAACTGATATTTTAATTCATTACAATGTTCAGTGCCAATTAATGCAATAAAATTTAGCAATTGTTTAATATTTGCCATCATATTGATTTATCTAAAATAATTGATATTTATTCAGTAAGCTGTGCAATGACTCCTAATGCAATATGTCTATCTCAACCCCATAGTAAACCAACTTAAGATACTTATATTTTTTTGGTGTGATTTTAATAATCTTTATTTTTTATAACATTTACACTTTATATTAAAATGTGCAATCACATAATGCATATAATTATATGTTCTTTTTTTTAAAAAATATTTTGGCATTTTTCAAGTTGGTATAATATTCTTTTTATATATTGCACCATCAATTCCCTATCACAATTAAAGGTCAAAATGTGGTTTCAACTACTGGTGATACAACAATAAATGATGTACCTGAAAAATCTTAGAGTAAATGAAAGTTTCAATTACCTTAATATTTGACATAAAAATGATATAATTAAAATAAATGTGGAGACAATTTTTTAGGGTATTAATATATTTATAGCAGAAGATGTGATCTCAATTACATGTGATACATTGTTGAGCAATATGCCTGAATCTAGTAACTTGAATATTTTTTAATCAAAATAACATTTTTCGGAATATTTACGTAGATATATATATACTAATTGTCTCATATTTAAAAGTTTAACATTTGTTTCAATTAGCATATTATCTGGATATGTTAAAAATAATTATTTTTGTTTAGCTCATTGTGCAATACCACCTAAAGCAACATATTTACCTCAATCCCATGGTAAATCAACTTTAATTAGTTTGGTGTACATTAATACTTTATTTTTGTAACCTTCAAAATTTTAAACATTTAAATATGCAAGTTAACACCGGATGCTAGCATCCTACTTGTTTTTTTATAATAATTAATATTACATAATTTTCATCTTGATATAAGGGCACGTGCAAAGTGAGTTTTTATTTTCGTGAAATTTTCAAAATTTTGAAAAAACAATTTTTGTAATAAAACGCAAATTTTTAAAAAGGTGCCAAATTTAGTATATGCACATAAAATGCTTTTTCTAAAATAAAAATTTTTTTAAAAAAATTTCGAAAAAAATAAAATTTTTAAAATTTTCAGAATTTTCAAAATTTTACGAAAATAAAAACTCACTTTGCACGTGCCCTAATCAAAATTTTAATATACCATACCATATAATAATAAAGCCTTGTAATTTAAATTTTAGGACCTGATTTGATTTTAACTACACGTGATACCACATTAAATGCTGAACAATCTTATAGTAATTGAAAGTTTTAATTACCTTGATATATACCATTAAAATATGAATATATAAGAATTATAATCTAAGAATTTTTTTTAAGGCATTATCAATTTGCTTATAGCACATAATGTGATACCAATTAAAAGTGATACAGAATTAAGGAATATAAAAATTCTCGTATTTTTTTTTAAATTAAATTAAATATCATGCAAATATTTATTTTTGGCTAATTATGGTTTAATATAACCTTTTAAGATAATGCAATTATATACTTTATAAATTTAGCACACCATGCAATATTCAATTCAAGTAGTACACAAAAGTCAATAATAATTGATCGCTTTTTTAATAATGCTATTATTAGCAACAACGTTCCTTATATCATTAATGATGCGCTAATAATTATCTCGCCCCATTCTAAACTCCTCTTGTTTAACAATTTACCTTACTTGACTTTTAGAAAAAAAATGTTATATGTAATCCATGAATATATTTTTTTACTACATTAGATTCTATTTTAATATAAATTTTAATCCTTGATCAATAATATAAATTTTTTTCACTGTTTTTTATTTGTGATTATTACTATTATAAATTTATAGCAATATATAACAAATTTTAGGAATTTTATTTTATTCACATTATTTCAAATTTTATTGAATATTTAAATTGTTTTTAGCTCGAATTATATATTACAATTTTAACGCTTAATTTATAGTGTAGAATAAATTCTATTTTAATCAAAGATTTTTTATTATAATTTTACTTTTAAACTGCCTTAAATATTTATTTTTAACTGTACAAACACTGACTTTTGGCATTTAATTAATTTTTTTTAGCGTATAGTTATAGTTTATAAATTGATATGTTATGAGATGACAATAAAGTATAATATATATTATTATGGTATTTAGAAAAATGGTTGTTACTAAAGTAAATTAAGCCGTAAATAAAGTAGGCGACAATTTGTAACTTTATCCCATGAGTTAGTAAAAATTACCCACCTTCGCTCGGAGGGGTAGCCATCATTGTTTATAAATTTCTGGTTGCCAATAATCATTACATTAACCTGCGGTTATAAAGGTAAAAAAAGTTACATGTAGTGTCTGGTGTGTGGCGAAAATAATAAACTCGAAAAGCTCGTTTACAAATAAAAATTGTTATATTAGCTTTTATATCCAAATTGTTTTTAATTTTTTTTTAATGCGTGTCCAACGTTCATTCATTTGTTCAAGAAATTAAAAATTTTTGTAAAAAAAATAATATAAATATAATTTTTAAAGGAATCGTGCTAAAAGCTGTTTATTTAGATATAAATAAAAATCCTAAATTAACGCAATTGCGTCGCGTATTAAATTAAATCATATAATCTCTAATATTATTCATATTTTAAGCAAGCTTAAATTAGCTAAAAATATTCTAAATTAACAAATTAATTAAATCAAACTCCAATTAAAAATATTAAAAAATATTTATACGAAATTTTCTTTCGAATTGACTTGAGTTATTTGAACTCAACAATGGGCATAACCTAAAAAATGCATAATCTTATATTTAAAATCTATATTAGACTTATTACGTAATATGCCTAACCCGCAAGTGGCACTATAATGCTCATATAGATCCCAGCGTATATTAAATTTTAATTAATATGTTTTACGGCGGGGTCAGAGTTCATTTATTATTATATACTAAAAATTTTAATTTTCTAATTTTCAACATTAAACTAATATTTTATTTTAATTGAAATCATCATCATATATTAAATATGTAAACTAATTGATATGATTAAGGATATAATTAATGTATTATTATGATTTATTTCATGCGCATCCTTTTTAGAGCAGAGACACTCCTATCAAAATAAGGGAGCTCTTAAAGCGCCCTTATAAATCATAATATTTGTAACTTACTTATAACTAAGAATAAATTGTGCAAGTTTTAAAAATTTGCTTGTAGAGGTATTATGGTCCGTAGGGCATTCTATCGGAATTCTGGTAATTTAATTATATAATTATATAAACCTTCAGGCAAAATTTAGTATTTTAAACTGTTACTAACTTAAGCAACCCATACAATTTAAAATCTAATCCTAACCTCTAAATAATTTCTATTTAAAATATTTTTATCGAACATATCTTAAGACAAGCACATTAAATTTAAACCTAATGAAAAGATATTATTATAAAAATAATATCTTTGTACATATGCTTCCGTTAGCACTTTAATGGTAAAATACAATATAAAAACAATGATATATTATCAATAATAGTTCAAAATGGAAAAACTACAGCATTCTTTATAAGTTTTTATAGTTTTATTTAATAGATATAAAAAGATTCTTCTATATCAATATTATACAAGGTATTGCCTATACTATATCCAAATATGATTTATTATTTTTATAAAAAAAAATTCTTGAATAACTATTTAAATGTACGTACAAACACAAATTTAATTTTAAATTTATTTAGTGTTATAAAAAATTAATATGCCCTTTTAAGTATATTATTAAATGAACTTTAAAATATTTATTAATGATAAATGACACTGGTCAACAAATAACAATTTCGAAAATATAAGTTTCTTAAACCATAACCCATGATAGCCATATCTCATATGTATTTTATTTGTTCTAATTTATTTACCTTGACTTTTAAGATCCGTCATTCCTATATAAAAAATGGCCTTTTTGACAAAATTAGATTTTGAAACGTTTACTATACCCTAAAAAAATCAAGTCTTTTTTCATAAAATATCTTTTAACTCACATTTATAATCTTAGATAAAATAAAATTATTATCAAGTTAGGTCATCTTTTAATATGGAAAAATGCAGAAACTTTAATGCAGCACGATATATATTCTGCTTTTAATAAAATTATTATATGACGTTTGAATTTAACATTTTAGCTGTTGTAAATATGTATTTTTAATTTATATTTGTTTGTAAATTTTTTTTGTTTATAGTTTTATTTAATAGATATAAAAAGATTCTTCTATATTAATATTATAAAAGGTATTGCCTATACTATATCCAAATATGATTTTTATTGTTATAAAAAAAATTTCTTGAATAACTATTTAAATGTACGTACAAACACAAACACAAATTTAATTTTAATTTTATTTAGTGTTATAAAAAATTAATATGCCCATTTAAAAATTATTTAAATAATAAAACTTAGAATAAACATAGGTTTCTTAGTCCTTTAATTGTTATAAGCAACTGTATTTCAATTTACATGCCTCTTACACAATTTAAAAATCAAGGATGATTTAAAATAATATGATATTTATTATTAATAATAAATAAAGCGAGAATTAATACTTTTAAATTTATATTCAATATTTATCAATTTAAATATAATAAATGAGTGGTTGCATGGTAAAATCTGAATTGTCCAATCCATGATCAAGAAAAACCGCATGCGCATTCCTTCTGAATTTATTACCCGAACCTCTGCGTTTTATTTAAAAAAAATTTTTTTTTTAAATTTTGACACAAAAATAAAAACTCACTTTGCACATGCCCTTAGCCGCAGACAAAATAACAAGCAATGTTTTCCATATGTGAAACTGATAAAATAGATCTTTACGCTCCCGATCTTATATGGTGCAACAATAGTTGCTATAGGCTATATAAAACCAAAAAAATATCAAAATATTTAGATTACAATAATACAGGTTAATTATAGTAATTTAGAGATAAAAATATAGAGATTAATTGTTCTGTCATCAAGCACATTGATGGAATTTTTAGCCAAAAAATTTTTGTTCCAAAAGATGCCATTGGGTAGTTTTAGTTTATGTAAATTTAGATTTGTATATGGGAAGCAAAAAAATAATATTAAAAGAATTCAGGCAATTTCGCATACAAGCATAATTACAATCAAGAATGACTCTTCATTATTTATGAGTAATTACCTCTTTTTTCTTTTTTTGTTTATAATTTGTTTTAACATAAAATTCTGATATTTTTTTCAATTCACAATAAGTAAATAATTGTAAGTTCATTCAAAAATTTATGGTCTAAGTTATATACATATGGTTTTAATTTTTTAATTTGCTCTTTTATAAATTTTCAATATAAAACTTATTGTTAATTTTTTTTTAAATATTATATATAGCCTATTAAAATTGTATATTAAACGTGGAGGATGATGTGTATAAATAAATAATTGAGAAGGGAAATTTAAAAACCAAGATGTTGTTCTTTAACTTGCAGTTTATATTAAAATTTCCTGACCTAATAAATTTCTTCAAAGTTATTCAAATATCATTTAAATATAAAAATAAATATTTATCAAAAATTAATTAAAATATAGAATTAGGTTACCTAATTATAAAAATTAATATAATTTTTGTCTTAAATATAGTTCAAGCTCCTTAAGTTTTGTAGAATTGATTAAAAATAATAAATCGTATTGGTGGTGAATGTTTACTTTTAAAAAGTTAACATCCGAGAAAATATATTCAACCTAAATATGGTTAAGTTTTTCTATTAGAAATATAATTTAGGCTTTTAAATGCATTTTTGGATTATATTTTATAATTAATATGGCTCAAAGTTCTTTGTTAATTAAGTTGTCAACAAAATTCTGCTATAAAAAAATTTGCATCTAAATTGAAAAGATTTATGTTTAGTTTGTATTAAATTTGAATTTTTAAATTTATTTTGTCACTATGGTTGCTTTGCATTTAATCAAACAAAGATTTCTGAATTTATTAATTAATTTTACCACTTTTGGCTAATTAGTATTAAAAAATGTACTGAAGCTCCTAAATAAACGGCAATATTCACGTTTTGTACTCCTTTCCACACCAAAATAATTCATATCAAGATTTACTCAATTTTTTGTAAATTTAGCGACAATATGGACCTCATGAATTGAAAATAATGTTTTAATTTTTTTTTATTTTTATATAAAAATTTTTTGTCAAATAATAAATTGGAATTGACCTACGTTGTGCCTAAAAATGGCATTTGGAATAAATCATGAGGTTGGGGCGCGGTATATTAAAATAATACATGTTTTTAGAATATTAGGGGAAAAAATGTGGTAGATAAATTGCCGCCAAAATCTATGCATACTTTTAAAATTAAAAAAAAAATGGAAAAAATAAAATTAAAAACATATAAATTTGGTGGCAATATGTAAAAAAAATATTAAAATTTTCTGATCACTTATATTGGAGCTAGCGTTGACCTTAAAAAGTGCTCAGCATTTTTTTGACAACGACATGATTAAAATTAGATGGAGAAAGGAGAAAAAACAAGCCAAATTTTAAATCAGCATATTGTGCCCTAAAAAACAATCTTTTCAGAGGATAATATTGAGGAGCTTAAACTCACAAGAAAAAAAGATATGGAGTGAGCTCACTCAATATAACAAAAAACAGAAATGGAATATGCGTTATTTTCCCCCAAAATTTAATATATTTTCTTAAACTTCAGATAAAATTTAGATCTCATGAGCAGACCAACTATTTGATCATTTATTGTATAGGTATACATTTGAAAAAATTTACTAAAGGTGATAAATACAAAATTGGGTGTATAAAATTTATGCAAGGCTTGAATATTTTGTTTTATTTAAAAAAAAGAGTTAAATGTAATGTTAATATATACACATTCTTTAAAAATCATTCTAATTTCAATTTTTAATCCTATTTTTATCTCACATTTCATTAATAATTAATATTTAAAATTTTACTGAGCACTGTTTTCGTGGGGTGATATGATTATAAACATTTCACTTAAATGTTTATAAAAATGCAAACTTATAGAAGAAAAAAAAGAAGCTTGATGAAACATTATTTTATGAAGCATTTCTAGCACATAAAAAGAATTA
>JAUIRJ010000298.1:0-22366 GCA_030555515.1 Acutogordius australiensis | reverse complement strand
TTACTCGTTACTTCCAAACAAACCTAAAAAGTAAATTATTTTAATTTATTTATCTTATTTTTTTTTTCAATCTCTCATCATCCTTATATTTTTTTTTATAATAAACCTCTGCTCAGATATTTTCTCACACACTTTAAAATCGAATAAAGGTAATAATTCATTCGTATTGTGAAGACTTTTGTAAAGGAACAATTACTAGGGTAAAAAAATAAATACGGAAAATTTTTACTCGTATCATTAAATTAAATTTATATTACATTATTGGTACTGGTTACTAACAATAAATGTCAATTTGCGCACATGTGGTCATGATTTAACTTATTGATCACAATCTCAAAAAATTGTTCATGATGAAGAAAAAAGGTTTGTTCTTTAATAATAATATATTCGACGGCCATAAGTTATAAATGTCTTTTAACTTGTTTCCATCCTTATAATATCAGAACCCAAAATACTCCAAAAATGGGAAACCTAATTTATGACATGGATAGAGGCATTGGCTAAAAAAGTTCATATATGAAATCAGCACCAAAAACTTGACCAAGAATAGTTGGGGTCAAATAAATGCTAAATATCGTCCAAATATTGTTGTTAAGTTTAAAAGCTATTACTGAATAGGATTTAATTTACCTCTAGTCGTACAATTGTAAACTTATTTATTTTAATAACACGTATTTAATGCCAGAATAACCAACAAAAATTATTTGACTGCCTCAACGGTCAACGGAAGTTTAGCAGTTATTTCATTAAGGTGCCAAAAACATTATATAATTCATTATAAACCCTAATAGTTCTTAATGTCAATATTAATTTTATTTAAATGGTTAGTTAAAAGAAAATTTTGTAATTGTGTATACCGGTTAAAAAAAGTAAAACGTCGCCAGGGGGTTCAGTTAGGTGAATCTGCATGACGGTAATCAAGGAGGCATCGAGATAATCTGTTTCGGGTTCGTTCGTATATAGAATTTCAACCCCAAAGGTTCGGCCGGGGATAGTGAATATGGGTGCTTCGTAAAAGTATGAGGAAAACTTGACGGCATCAAGCGTAGCGGAAGTAACAATGAGTTTCATTTCCGGACGTTTTTTGATCTATGAGTCAGATACAGTATGTATATATTAAATTATTGAAAACTTGTAGCATTTTTATTAAGCGAACCTGTAATTTATTTCATTAAAAAGTATTTATATACAGCCGTTTAGATATCAAATGACATATTGATAAAGAATTAAAATCTATCAGCTATAAATATATAATGAATTAGTTTTAACAATATATTGAGCAGTAACCTTCTAATTTAAAAACCATTTGGATAAATTCATCTTATTTATAACCGTGACATTGTGATGATTATAAATTAATCTTTTTGGCATATTTAATTTAAACTATTTTTTAAAACCAAATACGGCCGTTCGTAGCTATAAAAAAATGTTTTTAAATTTAGCAAATTGCATGATCAATGATTGCACAGATCAATAAGAAAAGCGAAGTGACGAATCAAGTCAGACTAATATTTTTAACTTTTTTCAGTTTTCACTATTAATCTCCTTTAAATATTTTGAATTTTAAAGACCAATAAAAAATTTAAAATATTTTTTTGGTAAATTTATACAATAATTTGGCTAACAATTTTATTCTCAAACAATTTTAATTTCAAAAAGACGTAAAGTGATTAATACTATTTAGATTAATTATGTATCGGCTCTGAATTCGCAATATTAATTGCCTTTTGCTCAGGTCACAAGATTAAAGCCCTAAATGGGTATGGCGCCCCTAGGGAAAGGTATAAATGAATTTTATTATTTTTTAAGTTAATCTCTTAAATAACCTATAATCAATCTGAGTCAAAAAAAGATTAATTATTTTTTTAGAATCAAATCTTAAACTTTTTCATGTTTATAGCAAGGATGCAAAAAGTAAAGTAAAAAATGGAAAAAGTTATTGAAATCGGAACTTTCATCTTGATACAATCTGTTAATCTATTTTCTCAACGATTAATAACTTCTGTTAAAGGCAAAAAAAATTTATATATGAATTTGCAAATTGTATTTATTTTTAGGTATGTTTTCTAAAAATAATTAAATAAAATAAAAATAATTGTTAAAAAATTAAAATGAAGTAACAATTGAACATAATATTTGCAAATATCTAAGTAGAATATTTTAAAAAAGATTGTCCTTGTATGGAGGAGGTTTTAGAGAAAAATGGGATTAAATATTAAAAAAATAAAAATAAAATAAAAATTTTATCGTAAAACATATATTAATTAAATTTTCTAAATGTTGCCATTAAAAGTAATTAGGTCCTAAAATAGAGATATTTCTTTGCCAATATTTTATATGCTTTTAAAAAAATTATTATTCTGAGTATTTAAATCTTCCCTCCCTAAAAATAAATGTAGGGAGCTATAATTCAACACGATCCTAATTAGTGTGATCAAACTTTATAAAACTACGATAAATGATAAGCATGACAAACACAAAAGCAAACAAATGTTTACAGCTTGTTTGAGCAGTCCAAACAATACATCCGTGTGTATGGTCCGTTCATGAGCCTCGTCCAACATGATAACGCTGTAGGACGAAAGGTCCGGGTCAAGCAAGCACTCACGGAGCAACATACCGTCCGTCATGTATTTGATAAGCGTTTCGTTGCATGTGCAATCCTCGAAACGAATAGTGTAACCGACCTAAGAAAAATATTTAATATAAAAAAATGGGAAATTATAGCGTGTGAATATTTAAATATTGATAAAAAAAGCATCTTGGCAAATTGAGTGATAACAAATAACCCCGAGAAAGTTAGGCAAACAAGTAAAATATTTAGAGGCATCCAACCAGTATTCTTAAACAATTGATATAATAGAAAAAAGTCTAACAAATTGGATTTGATTGTTTGTATCTGACAACAAACAGGCTTGGGCATTAAACATTGTAGAATGTATCTTTTTTTCACTCTCTCGATTGTACAAGTTTTATTGCATCTCATTTGCGTATTTTTTAAAAAAATATATTTAGTGACCACCAACAGCCCGGATAATAAAAATGCATATTTAATGCAAGTATACAAATATAATAATTTAATTTGATATTTGATATTAAAAAACTAATAAATAAATAAAAACATTAAAATACCTCTTGCCCAAGCCGACATCCAAATTCTTCAGCTACCCGCTTAGCAACTGACATGGCAGCAACCCTACGAGGTTGGGTACATCCTATTTTCCCGCGGACCGTAAATCCGGCTTCGGCAAGATATTGAGTGATTTGCGTCGTTTTTCCGGAGCCCGTTTCACCTGTGAATACATGGTTGTATTAAATTATTGATAAAAAAGTATTAGATCAAAAAAAGTAAGATAAATAAAGAATTATATGTAACATAAAAAGTCTAGTGAAACAAATTGTTATGCAGATAGATAAAAGAAAACAAAAATTTTTAGATTTATTTTTGTTTACAAAAAAATGGTAACATAAAATTAAAAACAAAATAATGATAATAATTAGAATTTTTAGTTATTTTAATAATCTGCCGTAAAAGTTAACATAATAAAACAACTGAGATATTTTTTTTTAAAACTAGTTTCAACTCAAATCCTATGTTTGTCATAATTGATCATAAAAACAATATTTTTTTGGAAATTACCAATAACAATCAAGATATGATTTTCCATGATAGCTTGCACGAGTTGATCTTTGAGCTTGTAAATGGGTAGGGTTTGCCTCTGCTCAAGAATAGAAGTTGGTTCCTTTTTAATATATGTTCGTTGTTTTCCACCTGCTATATACCTTTTCCATTCAGGCATATCATTTTGCCAATTGATAGTAGATGAATTTGACAGCGATTCAGAGGCTAATTCATATTAGTTGACAAATAAAATGGGGTAACAAATCTTTATTTTTCTTATCTTAAGTAAATCTTAATATTACAATTGTATTATTTCAAATCAAAAACTTTGACCAGAAATATTAAAAGTGTATAAATAAATTTTAAATCGGATTTATATATTTGATCACAGTCATTCCGATTGAATAATGTAAAAAACACAAAATACAAATGCATTAACAAATATTCGAGAAACTTAACCTTAATCAAAGTTATAAAAAATGTAAAAGAATAGAAATGAAATATTGTATTTCAAATGAAATTTTATATATTGATGGGAAGTCGCTTTATATAAAAAAAATTATAATCAATTTTTCTGTTTAACGAAAATTATTTTGTATACCAAAACTTTCTTACTTTTTTTTAAATTCTGGCTTTAAAATTTTGCAAGAATAAACAATAAATACAAATAAAACACAAATTTTAATGGCAAATAAAAATAAAATTATCAAAAATCATACGATTAACAGAGAAGGGGTCTTGCCATTCCTTGCCAAAGTTGGCCAAGTTAGCGGCGTTGTTAAGGCCCATCTCAGCCTCACGAAGTTGCTGCTTAATTTCTTTACGTTCTTTCGCAAGTGCATTTTGCATCATAGCCGCTTGAGCTAAGGAACCATCGGGATTCTAGAAAAATTTCATATTATTTTAAAGTATAAAATGTATAATAAAAATGCCAATTTTAAAACAATCAAAAACAAAATCATTTTATGTCTAACACACACATTTTTAAACGTTATAAGCTTTTAGCACCATGATTATTCTTGCAACTCAGGTTTAAAAAGAATAATTATCATAAAATACATCCCGAAATCATTCATTATATCTATTTTCCAATTCTATATTAAATTACAATGTTCAGCCACAGCTAAATCAAAATTGAAATTTGCTATTTAAAAACAATCTGCCAACACACTCATTTTAAGTAACATGTTATTTACCATATTAATAAGTAAAAAATTGAACAACAAAACACAAGATTCTTATAATAAATAAACACAAAAAACAACAAATAAACAAAATAACATAAATAAACACAAATAAATAAATAATAAACAAAAACAAATCTCATACTTTGACGACTTTGATAGGATCAATATCCATAGCGGTATGACGTTTACCGTAACCCTTGAGGAATGGAGGTTCATCTTCAGCCAGTTCAATTTCAACGTCTTCATCTTCGTTCTGGGCGGGCGCGGCTGAGGCGCCTTCGCCGCTTTCTGCGACCGCCAGGGCCGCGCTAGCGGTTCGATTAAGGAGTCCGGTTTCTTCGTCAAACTCAGGGTATTCGCTGATATCTAAGACGTTAGCTGCAATCATCTGTTAGATAAATAATGTGTCAGATAGGGATGAGAGGTGCAAAAATGTATTAATTTGGAATTATTTGAAGGCAAAAAGTTATCAAAAAAGTAAACGCTAAAGTTTCCCTGAATTGTGTTTCCATTTGCATATTTTTATATTTTAGAAACCATGGTTAACATTTCCACACTTCGTTAATTAAACGAATTATTTGCATAAAACTAATTAAAATATATTTTTCCCTTTCTAGAAAGCAATAGATATTGTTTAATAAGCTAAAGTAAATCATAGCTGGACATAGTAACAATACCCATAGGGAATCACTATAGCATAGGTAGGTGTGTGTTTACCTGCTTAAGTTCCCATCGTTCGGGTGAAGCTATACGTCTCGCCTTTTTCCTCGTATTAGCGAGTATGGTAGAATTAGCTGCATTGGCTATACTGCCACCTCCAAGCCCTACATGCCCACCAGGTAATAAGAGATGAGAGTCATCGGGCCCTAGGATGTCGGCGTGCCTGTCATGTTCAAACGGTTTATCCGGGTTCCGGCTGCCATCTATTACAGCGTTACCGGCCATGTCAATGTGCTCGGCCTCGTCGTGTTTAGTGAACCGTCGTGTGGTATCAATCGAAGTTGGGTTAAGGTCTTCCCCCGTTTGTTGATCGACGTCCTGTGATATGTATTACACAGGTCAACAAATATCAATGTCAGAAACGTGAATTTTATGAAAACATAAAAGGATGAATCCACATGATGGCCTAATCTCATATATGTTTTTCGTTTTTCTTAGTTTCATCCGTCTTTGGCTCCTTAGATCCGTCTATAATAAAAAATGGCCTTTTTTGACCAAATTGACAGATCTAAATATACTTTAAGAAGAAAAAAATAAAAAATCTTTTTTGCATATTGTGGCATATCCTCGTGAGAGGATACGGGATTACAGCTGATTCCTTTGTTGTAGCTCTGCGCTACAACAAAGGCTTGTTGGGGAATCTTGGAAGAAGCAAGTTGTGCTGGATTAAGGAAGAAGCAAGTTGTCGCAGAATTATGAAAGAAGTCTATTTGTTATAGCCTTTTAAAGCAAGTTGTCGCAGAATTATGAAAGAAGTCTATTTTATATAGTTTGTTATATGAAATTCAATTAATAAACCTTTTTCAAATATAACAAATTATAAAATAGGCTTCTTTCATAATAGCTTCTTCCATAATTATCCCATAACTTGCTTTCTCTATAATCCTCCAACCAGCCCTTTGTTGTAGCGCAGAGCTACAACAAAGGAATCAGCTGTAATCCCGTATCCTCTCACGAGGATATGCCACACATATAAAAATTCCTTGTAAATATTTTTAATCACAATTAATGAAAAATAAATTTTATTAATATATCAAGCTCTTACGTCGGCATTTAGATAATATAAAATATTTCGCGACTAAACTTAAATACGACACGATATATTATCGGTTTTTAATAAAAATATTATTTAAATTTGAATTTAACAGTTTAAATATAAAGAATATGCAAAAATAAAATTTCAATTTATTTTTGTTTTTAAATCTTATTTGGTTTTTTGACCTTTTTTTCTAAAATTTTCAATGTTTATAACTGACTAACTAAATTTGATTAAAAAAAATGGTAAACGAATTTGATACTCCATAAGATGGTAGGTTTGATCTTTGTAGTTAACTAATAACTCTCAAAAAATTGTTGACCTGTGTTATATAACATTGTAATGTATACATATGGGAATGTTGAATTTCACAAAAAAAATCAATTTATTTTATAATAATAATTATAAAAAATTGTAAATGATATACTTTTTTGATTGTTCTCTTAATTTAGTATGTATATATAGAATAAAAAATGTATTCAGGAGTGTTTAGGTTATTAAATGATAATTAGGTATAATATATAATTATGTAATCTTTATAAATTTATAATTGTTAAAAAAAGGGTGACACATTTGCTTAAAAAAATTTTGAACTCATCAAGCTTTTCAGCAAAGTCAGTTGTTATTTTAATTCCCTCCACAACTCAAATAAATGTCCTATAAGCGAAACAACCAAAAGGGCTATGCCGCCTTTTTTAAATGGAGGCCTAGAGTAGATTACATAAGTAAAAAACCTAACCATCTGCACAAACACCTGCGTGATTACATTTGTTAAGAAAATGAATCACCATTTTATTGGATACGAGAGGTAATGGAGACAATTAAATGAGCTGACCCTGGTAAGGCGACCGCGTGATAATACCAAAAAAAACATAAAAATTTTAAAAATTATAGCGTCAAATTAAAGGAGTATAAATGTACCTTTATGGATAAACTAATTTTTTGTCCGACAATTGAAAGCACCTTCACTTTGACCTTTTGTCCGCGGGTAACGACTTCGGCCACATTGTGGACCCGACCTTCACGCCTAATTTGACTTATGTGCACGAGTCCATCTAACTTTTTGCGCAATCCGTCGAGCTGGACAAAGCAACCAAACGTAACAATGTTGGCTATTCGACCTTCGTAAACCTTTAATAAATATGATACATTGTGGAATTCAAAAGCATCTAAATTACAACGAATTAAAATATTTGACCTTAACTCGAAATTGGAAATCGGTTTTGCATGTATGAAATTAAAGAAAATTCATTAGGGTATGGAAATTGTTAAATTTAAATAAAAATGACAATTATAACTCTGTGAAATACTTTAAAGAATTAACTATCAACTATAAGTGAAATTTTTTAATTTATTGTTGATATGAAATGGTTAAAGTCTTAGTTAAATTTAATAGCACTGATGTCAACGTATTTCTTAAGGCTTTTTAGGCAAAAACCTATTGTAATTTTTAAACATTTTTAAGCAATTAAAAATGACGTAAGTAAGCTTAGCAATATTTATTAAACAAAATTTTGCAATTAAAACATTTAAAAATTTAAAACTGTCACCCTTAAAGATAATAGTTACTGTTGAGGGATGAGATATTGAAAAACAATTCAACTACACTTTTTACTGTAATTTAATTAAACATTTTAAAGGTTTAACACCTATTTGGCAAAAAAATATGTAATAACTACGAATTGGAATTGCTTATACTAATTCTTAGTTGGGGCTGAGTAAAAGTAAAAGACATATTTAAATGCTCAATTTTGTTTTAAAATGTTTTAAAATAAAATTTTTGCAAAGTGCAACATTTAACAATTAGACATAACGTATCATTTAAATAAAATTCACAACATATAAAACACTTAAACAACATACCTGACCAACATCAGGAATTTCGGGAAGTTTCTGTATGTCAGCCTCAAACTTGTTTGGTCTTTCATTCATTTTACTGTAGTCAGTGGTGGATCGTCCATGATTATTTTTATCGCCATTTTCGTATGGTCTATGCCTAGTTGATGGACTTTTATCCTCCCTTTTGTAACGACGATCAGGTGACAATCGTCGCCTTTCACGTGACCTACTCTTGGTTCGAGAACGTCTGTGACGATGTTTGGACCTTGAACGAGAGCGATTATTCCTCTTTTTATGCTTTCTAGATGGCGTAGTTGATCTTGACCTGCGCGACCGGGAAGGCGATTTGTTCGTTTTTGGACTACTTGTAAAAAATTGACATAAATAACATTAAGGACATATAATAGAATAACAAAAAAAATTATTTCATAAAATATAATTGATAATAGGTATATATTGAATAATTGATAGTATGCAAAATGATTTTATTGATAAGCTCAGATTACTAATTGTCTAATATGAAGATTTGAATAAACCTGTAACATTTTACCTGCAACTATTCTTTCTTATGCAAAATTTGAATAATTTTTAAACATTTTACCTACAACCATATAGATACAATTTCATATTTCCATCTGGATATATACAATCATTTGAATATAGCAATAACAAATCTTACCTAATAATCTTTTTACTTAATTAACTTCGCGATATATATGGCCAATACTTATATATCATATCATATCATATCATATATTTCTTTATACTTTTTTTTATTTTCATTAATAGATTTATTTTATAGACTAGTGTCAGAAAACACCTTGTCGGAGGTGTCCGACACAACCCACGCAGCCCTTAAACTTGGCCACCCCTGAGAAACCCTGTAAATAAAATTTGGTGCAAGATGTTAATTCTTTGTCAACTAAGCTATTTACAACGATAGGTAAAACTCAATTCCATATTTTTATCAATGGTGATGATGTTCTTCACTAACGTACGTATTCACTACATATATAATTTTAGAGGTTTTCGCCACAATGGCCCTAGTTTCGTCTATTTTCGTAAAAGTTGCTAGCATTAATGATTAACAAATTTTTGCATGAGATTCGAAAAACGTAACAAAATAAAGCCTCTCCTCCTTAAAACATAAGTCAACAAACGATTAAAATAATAAAAAAAATATCTGAGAAACCTGCATCATCGCTAGGACATATTTAAATTTTCTGATCAACAAATTGTTTACGTTAATTCTTCCTGAACCCATCTATTCACAACGATATGTAAAACTCTATGCATTTAATATTCTAATCAATGATGACGACGATCCTTCTGTCGTAGTGTATTGCAGTCATCAATATTATTAGTCTTCATTTTTGATTAGTCATCATGTTTAATTATGAACTTTGAATTGTGTAGTAAAAGTAATAAAAAATATATTTAGATTTTATAGTTAATTTAAAATTAGATCGTGCACATCACGATGATAGTCTAAAAATATATATATATACCAGATAGATTATTATATTTTAATCATTATTTTTACTTAACTATTTTTAACATTATTTTAATAAAGAAATTATAAAGTTAAACAGTTTCCTGGTGGCTATACCAATTACTTAATATTGAGCTACCAAATCCCAACCAATAATATTATCCTATATATTTTTCAACTTAAACAATTATTATCCTATATATTTTACAACTTAAACAATGGTGCCGTTAAACCCGAGGACGAACCAGGCAAAATCAAAAACTTCTTAAAAAATTTTTAACTTACACCTCAATTCATTGCCGATAGGTACGTCGGTAATATTATCGGTTGTCGATGAATATACATTGGGGATAGCATTAAACTTGACAGTGAGACATTCTAAACATTTTCCAATGCGTAATTCTCTCATCAAATGCGTATTTCTCTCACAAGGATATCAATTCTAATCAATGCTCCCCCCCCCCCTTTTTCGTTACACGAATTGAAGGTCATTGACTTTCAATATTCTAAATCGACACACTAAATTTGACTCAATCGGCCCGAACCAAATTGATCTCCCAATATGCTAAATTGGTATGAACTATTAGATAGTTTAACATCAAATAACCCACAATTAAATATTACTTTACTCAAACCACCCCAACAAAAATTCTTAAGAGATACAACCAAACGTTTCTCAGACATAAAGGAGATCACACCTCAAAAATGGAATCAAGGCTTTGCATGCTGATGGAAAAGATGGTGGTCGCGCAATAGATACCGGTTTGTTTTTCCTTTTTATAAGGTTGTTCTATAACTCGCGAAAGTGTAAGACCTAGCATCACCCTAAATGAATTACGGCAAAAGTTCCGTCTAATCTAGGCACATCGCAGAGGAGCATAAAAAATAATAATAATAAATCTATGGATCAACAACGGATGGTAAACCACCATAATACAGAAACCGACAAACGCTAGCCGCACACAATGAGAGGTGACGAAACTTCAAAACGGAACAAGAGATCAGCAAAGCTCAACATCCCTAGCAACTAAACAAAACAATTCAACACCTATTACTGGTTTTTACGCTTATCTTCTGCAATCATCTAATTATATAAATCGACACTACGACAGGTACGATGCCCCCTGAAAATGAAGATACGATTGAAGCCAATAATAACACCCGCTCAACCAGGGTTCTTTACAACCGAACGGCATTACTATCAAGCCACGATAACAACCGAACGTTTTACATTTCAACGAGATAGATAAAACATCAATTAGCAAACAATGATTTTTTTATTTTTAACATTTAATATTAATTTTTTGCTGATAACTCATACTACTACGCCCTCTGAAAAAGGGAGGTGTCGTAGTGTATTGCAGTCATCAATATTATTAGTCATCATTTTTGATTAGTCATCATGTTTAATTATGAACTTTGAATTGTGTAGTAAAAGTAATAAAAAATATATTTAGATTTTATAGTTAATTTAAAATTAGATTGTGCACATCACGATGATAGTCTAAATATATATATATATACCAGATAGATTATTATATTTTAATCATTATTTTTACTTAACTATTTTTAACATTATTTTAATAAAGAAATTATAAAGTTAAACAGTTTCCTGGTGGCCTAGCCACCAGGATACCAATTACTTAATATTGAGCTACCAAATCCCAACCAATAATATTATCCTATATATTTTTCAACTTAAACAATTATTATCCTATATATTTTACAACTTAAACAATTGGACAGTCCAGAGTGTTTAGTACGATATTTTTCCTTTTAAAGGTAGCTTATTTAAACCAACGTCATTATGCCCAAAGTTTTTATTTCCCGCTTGACGGTGATATACCCGCTATGTCGGAAGAATTAAGTCGGCATATAAAATAATAATAATAATTAAAAATTAGCCGCATATATTTTAAAACTAGGGTGGCGTTGGAAGCAAATTATAAAAATATTTAAAAAGTTTTAACTGAAAGCAAAGCAAAAACCACCTTTGTATGATTAGAATCAGAAAGTTCTTGATAATTAAAAGTTAATGTTAATGCAAAATTTTCAAACCTTAAAACAAAACTTGCAATGCTCACGTATGGATAGTTATTAATCGATGCACAATCAAAACGTTAACCACAAATCTAGAACTCAAGACTATGGGAATACCTGATGATGGCGACGATAGAAACAATCATAAACAAACTTAATCGACTACGCACATTCACACTAATTTTCTATAATTGAAACAGATAGCTTACGCTATACTTTTCGTATAGGGTAAGGTGTCTTAGTAATGTATTGTAATAAATCTTTGAGATAGTAATAAATAAAACAAAGTTAAGAAGAGAAAAAGTTTTTGATTAATTAGCCAAGTAAAGAGTCAAAAATTTGTTAAAAGTTGATTTATGTTAAAAGGTTACGTGGAGAAAAATATATACACTATATAACCAGTGAATTCCCAATAATAATCATCATTATTTCATTTCAAAATTCTTTATTCACAATTTTACTTTTCCTCACAACATTTACATTATTTGTCTCAAACATATTACTTTACTCTCTTTCCTGTTTTACATATTAATTTACTCCAATAAAATCAATTAAAACTAAACTACATTCATTCTACTACTAATTCACCTTCCCAAACGTAACTATACTATTCACTACACATAATAATTAATTCGAGGTCCTCGCCACAATGGCACTAGTTCCGTCTATTTACGAAAAAGAGTTAGCAGTTGCTAGCATAAATGACATTTACAGATAATTTTCGCATGAGACTTGTAGAATGTAACAAAAATACACCCCCCTTAGACAAAATATTTTAAAAAAAGATATGATAAGACGGTTTGCGACCATATCGAAAATTTATTAAAACTTTTCTAGGAGCCCAATATGATAACGCCCATTGCGACCATATTAAGGACAGCAGAGCCCTATATGATAACGCCCATTGCGACCATATTAAGGACAGCAGAATCCTATATGATAACGCTTGCGACCATATTGAGGACAACGAGGTTGCCAAATGCGCGCTTTATGCTGACGCCAGCACCCGCATAAATAATTTAAATTTAAACTATTTGGATTTAACCAAAATTTGCCTCTATTCGGCCAACAATACCTCATTTGCATTAAACGATAGCTGGTGACTGATAACCTTCCAATATCGAACACTCACTTTTCCGATCACGTCAATCCTACCATTCACGTCAACCTCAAATGCCACACAGCTTAACATTAATAATCCAACCAAAAAAACGAACGACTCCCCCTGAAAACGAGCAACATGGGCCACCGTAAAAAAGGGAAAGGTGTCTAATATGAAGAATTGAATAAACCTGTAACATTTTAAATGCAACCATTCTTTCTTATGCAAGATTTGAATAATTCTTTAACATTTTACCTACAACCATATAGATACAATTTCATATTTCTATCTGAATATATACAATCATTTGAATATAGCAACAAATCTTACCTAATATTCTTATTAATTGATTAACTTAGCTATATATATGTGGTCAATCCATATAATATATATCATTATTTTTATTTTCATTAATAAATTTATTTTAAATACTAATATATCATATTAGAGTTATCTAATTAGATGTAAAATACAATAATTAAAATTTTAATCTAAAGATGAAATTTTTATAATGATAAAAATCTATATTTCTGCAAGTCATGATAACAAAGCCAAATTTAACACAAAAATCAATCAATTTTCTAGCATCATCCATTAGTATTATACGCGCTATGACTAGACAATAAATAAAATTCAAACCTCAAAAATTTCCATGAAAAAATTCAAAAACAATGCTAAAAAACAATAAAAATATATTTTTAACATTTTAGTCAGGCCCTTTTACCAAACAGGTATACCTATCCAAATTTTTTTATATAATTATTTTTCATTATTTTACCCTCAATAAAATATTTTCTCTTTTTAGAATTTAAAATCCGTTTGAACGATTAGGTCATTTTTAATTATTTAATAAAATAAGGCCAAAAAATATAACAAAATCCACTTAACATTAAATTTTTCCCCCTCTTAATTTTATAATTGAAGTTTAACATGTCTAACATGCTGTTACTGCCAAAGGTTTTTTTGTCCTGTACCACTGTAAGCCTGAACTAAGTTTCAATGTATTTGATTGATGATAATGTGTAATTATAAGATAAAACTCACGTTTAGTGCCCCTAATTTTTAAGCTAGTTTTTGTGCTTTTTTATCACTAAATTTTTGTTATGGATAGGTTTTGCAAATTATACTTTTTTTAATAGACCTTATTTATAAAAAATATAATAAATGTCCTAAATCAAAGCACAACAAATGTTACTTTATTTTCCATATTTTTTTAAATTTTTAAATTGCTAGGAAAATAGGAGTAAAGGGCATGTGATTATGAAAATTGTTACTTTAATCTACCCATTACACAAGTTAGCAAAAATAATTGTGAAATAATAAAATTATGACACAGGGACAAAATAAGATGTCCTTACCTTATATGTATTTTATGTTTTCCAAAGTTTATTTTGCTTTTGGCTATTTTCATAGATATATACCAAAAATTCCTAAAAAAATCAAAAAATTTATATTGGAATCAGCTTCAATATTTTCCATCTCAAATAATGAGTTATTTAGATTTTTATCTAGCTCTTACATAAACATTAGGTTATATAGAATATTTTGCACCCCAACTTATGCGGGAACATAGAGCTGAATTAAAATAATTAAATAAATGTTCTTAACATTTATATTTAAAAAGTTCTGAAGATAATACTTAAAATTTATTGAAAATATTAGAGATGGCATGTGTATTGTAAGATATTATAACTCATAAAAAAAGAATAAAAAAAGCATTCTTGTTTAATTTTTATGGATACAAAAATTATGTACACTACTTATCCCCATAAAAATGGTTGGTAAAATGGTGCATTTTTACAGCAAAAATTATTTAGTGCCCCTTGAAAACTCACAAAACACAAATTATTAAAAAAAATTTAACAAAATCTTTAATTTCTCAAATATATAACATTTGTTTTTGAACATTAATTTGAGGCTTAAAACTACCCTTTTTATTATAATTATCTTAGTTTTAAATTTAAAATATTAATTTAAACTTACTCTTCTTTAATTTTTGGTAAATTTTCCAGATCCTCAAGCATATCTATAGCTACATTGACATCTTTTTGAAGTTCTGAATCCAGCATTTTCTGTAAAAATTTAGAATATAAAAAATTTAATGAGTAAAATGCTTAGCTAACAAAGATTTATTAAGATTAAAAAAGAGCCTTAAAATTTTAAAAATGTCTTTTTTTAAAATTTTGTTTAAATAATTAATAAATTCCAAGTACAAAATTTTTTAAGATAAAAAAAAAATCTTAAATATTATGAAAGGACATAAATTTAAAAAAATACATATTATAAATCATGAAGAAGGAAACTCAAAATAATTTTAACCCTAACATTAGGATCATTTGGAATACATAAACCAGGAAATCTTTTCATCATCAATTCCCTTCTAGCAAGTTCTGTGTCAGGAAGTGATGTATCAAGCACTTCAGATTTTTTATTTTCAAGAGCATCGTTTTTCATTGTATTAATTATGCGGTATAAGTTAGCTGTGAATGATTCAGTAAAATCTGCCCCATTTCCATCCAGATTTTTTTTAAATTCTTGAAGGGAGCAACTTTTAGTAAACAAGTGAATCACAAATTCAGCTAAAAAATATAAAATTTATGTGGATTAATAAATATATTATTTTACATGTATTCAAACTAATTATACCTAAATCCTTGTCATTAATTCCAATATTATTTTCCAATTCTGTACATATTTTCGATACCAAAGACAAAAATTCTAGTTGAGAGAGCTCATCCATATTGAACCGCACAAAAAATACTTTATAAGTTGAATGTTTTGTCACGTCAGTGATTCGTTTCAAAAACATTTACTTTATTTAGATAAAACATTTTTTATATAAATTGTGGCCTAAAAAAAGCTAAAAGAATAAAAATAATAATCTATCTAACTATTTGCCTGTTTCTTAATGGTTTCTCAATCTTAATGTAGTGTTTCAGTGACTAATATGCACAACATGTAATGACAAATTACAGCCTTCTTTTTAAGCTTTTGAGATGTTACTTAAAGGGGGGTCATTGGCTCACCGGAAAGGTGATTTTTTTTGCAATTTTTAACAAGCTTGTTTGATTTCTTTAATGACACAGGTTTTGAGAGTTATGAGTTAACTACAGAGATCAAACCTACCATCTTAGGGAATATCAAATTCGTTTACCGTTTTCCTAATCAAAATTAATTAGTCAGTTATAAACTTTTAAAATTATAGATAAAAAGATTGAAAAACCAAAAAGATTAAAAAACAAAAATAAATTTAAATTTTATTTTTGCATATTTACAATAGTTAAACTGTTGAATTTAAACTTCAAATAATATTTTCATTAAAAACCGATAATATATCGTGTCGTATTTAAGTTTGGACGCGAAATATTTTGTATTATCTAAATGCCAATGTAAGAGCTTGATATATTAATAAAAAAAATTTTCCATTATTTGTGATTAAAAATATAAGTTACAAGGGAGTTTAATATGCAAAAAAAATGTTAAATTTTTTCTTATAAGGTATATTTAGATTGTCAATATGGTCAAAAAAGGCCATTTTTCGTTATAGACGGATCTAAGGAGCCAAAGACGGAAAAAACTAAGTAAAACAAAAAACCATGTATGAGATTAGGCCATCATGGGGATGCGTTCTTTTATGTTTTCATAATAATCTCGTTTCTGACATAATTATTTGTTGAGCTGTGTGACTTAAAAAAATAGCAAATGATCAATTTAAATGACTTCGGCTATTTTAAAATACCTAAAATTAAATTGGAGTCAATTGTTTCTTCTATTTTTTATCTCAGATATAAAAAGTTAACAGATTAATGATGGTTATTATAAGCTAGCCTTAGAGATTAGAGCTGACTTTGGATTATTAAATTCAGTTTACCGTTTTTTAAAACCGCAATTAGCACTGTGGGGTCCATATGGACCCTAGCACATTTTGAATATTGAATATCTTTAAAAATATTAGTATGGCAAATTTTTGACAAAACTAGTAATTGAAATTTGGTCTAAGTCTAATAAGAATATTGTTAATAAATTAAAAATCTTATTGGCTTTTGTATGGGCCACACTCTCATTCACTGTTGAAATCTATGATATTGTTTCAGTGTAAATTTAAAATAAAAAAATTGCTACCTTTTTTTGGTATTTATTATAACAGTTTAACATACTAAGAATATAATGTGTTTATATTTTTTAATAGAGATATGAATGAATTTTTTTTTCTCTATGAATTAAATTTAAGGTAAGTGGTCAAAAACAATTTTTTATTTCATAAAATATTTTGTTATACTAAATTTAAAACGATTTAATCAATAATGTTGATACTTTTAGTATTTAATTAGATATATTTAATATAATAGACAAAAATAAAAAAATTTCATTTTTCAGATTTTTTGAGTTAAATAAAATTTTTAATATACATTGTTTGATGCTAACATGGTTACTTTATAATTAAAGAGCACGTATTTTAAAATATTAAAAATAAAAAGTTCATAGCCTTAAAACCCATGCAAGTATAGAGGTTTATTGGGGTCCGTTCAATATAACATTCGCGTTACAAATTTCACACCCTAGCGGGTTAATGAAACTTTTTAAGCCAGCTTTAAACATTAAAATTTTTTTTTAAACCAAAAAAATAAAACCGAAAAAATATTTAAAAAAACTATTTTTAGATTTAAAGCAGTTAAATTGCTAAATGCAAATAAGGAATATTTATATTCCAATATAAAAATACTTTATGTACCATTTAGGTTTAGGCCATCAATATTTGGTTCTATATGTTGATGTAAGACAGTATTCTTATAAATTTACATTAGGGCACGTTAAAAGTGAGTTTTTATTATCGTAAAATTTTGAAAAATCTAAAAATTTTAAAAATAATATTTTTTTCAAAATTTTTTAAAAAATTTTTAACTCAGAAAAAGCATTTTATGTGCTTAAATCAAATTCGGCAACTTAATTTTGCGTTTTATTACAAAATAAAATTTTCAAAATTTTGAAAATTTCACAATAATAACTCACTTTGCACGTGCCCTTATGTAAGATAAAAAATATATATTACAAGTATAATATAAAAACTTTCTTTTAAATTTCTTATTTTTTGAGAACGCAAATTTTGGTCAAATTTGGCCATTTTTTTGATATAAATCTAAAAAAACAGAGGAAGTCTGAAGAAAATGGGAAAATAAAATATTTATGAGATACTACCATTATAAAAATTATTTTTCCCCAGTGTTAATTAAATTTTCACTCATTTATACCTGCGTATTGAGAAATAAAATTCTTAATTATATCAAGCTTAAACAATAATAAATAGGCTACGATATTAGCACCCCTGCTTAAATAGTATAAAATAATTTATCTGAATAAAATTATCTATTGAATTTAAATAGTTTATCGTTATAAAAAATTTTCATTACGTTATTGCCATTTTTTTTTATTTTTTAACATTTTTTCAAATTATTGATATTTATGTAATTTGATATAAATAAAATGTATGCGGATGGCAGTTGATCTCTAAAGTTAGCTCATAAATCTAATAAATTAGTCGGTATCATTGGTTTTTAATTTTATCTTGACATAGTAGCCGTGTACTATTAGAATTTGCGCTATATATGAGATCTCAGAATTTGAGCATTTGACATTTTGCTCATTTGAATAAAAAAGGTCATTAATTGCGATGTGTAATATATATAGTGATCTGGCACTGATGCACTAGGTCGATGCTTCATTAACATTTCTTTCCGTGAATTTTAAAATACTTTTGAGAGTGCTTATTTGGTCCCGGACAGACTAAAATGGTTTTGTTGTTTTTAAATAGCCAAGTATATATATAGGTTTGAAATAAATTGTTCCCTTTATTTACGTTGTACTCGCGTAGTATGTGCTATTTTGGCGTTAGTTTTCATTATCGCTGTGTGAATATTTTTCGTTGATTCTGATGTTGTACCAGTTTAATTATTGACAAGCTCGTGGCCGTTATCTATATCTGGGACATTGCCGAATTCTGGGGTCTGAAAGGGAAAGTTATTAAGATACTTCATTGAGGTAATCCGGGGGCCAAAGAAGGGGATTATAATTAATAGGGCGAGGGGCATTAGGATAAAGAATAAATACTTGTAGACCTTTATATATATTTCATACATTCAATTATTCAGCTTTTAAGTTTATTTCAAACCATTTATTAATTTCATTGCATTAAAACATCGAATTCTTCATGATCACTCCAGGCACTCAGCCAACATAAAACAAATTCTCTTCTTTTACCACAAAAACACTCCTACTAAAAAACTAAAAATGTAATAATAATATTTTCTTTATCCCCTTAGGCTTCTCGTCCTCGTGGCTTCGCTTGTGCGTTGGCACCCGCACGACACCTCACCGCTTAAAAAAAAGGACAAAATGTAAACCAACCTTAAACAAAATTAGTTGCAATACCTATTCCATTAATATTTAAAACATGATTAAGAAACATGGCGAGTGCTGGTATGAAATCACATTACAAAACATTGGGTTACATAATATTACATCAATAATATATAGTTAAAATTTCATATTGTGTTACATAATATTACATCATACATATTTCAAATTCAAATAATTATTTGAAAGGCATATCTTTATTCTTTAATTATCAAAATTTTTCTTTATATTAGGGTCTCCTACACAGCCCAAAAAAATAAATAAGCCCAAAATTTTTTAATCAGCCCAAATATTTTACCCATCAGCCCAAATAAACCAAATAAAACAGGGATCATTTCTTATGCATTCGACAAAAAACCCGGGCATTTTGCCCAGCCAGAGGTTTTTTAGCCTCTCAAAATAAACCAAAAACAGAAATCAATTATGGGATCATTTCACCTAACCAGAGGTTTTTTAGCCTCCCAAAATATACAAAAAAATAAATAAACACTTATGGGCTTTTAATTTATATCTATATCCACTAGAGGGCTGATACAAAACCATTTTCTCACTTCTTAATTGAACCCAACTAACTTAGAAATTGGTTGCGTTTGTACTCTAACAAGCAATACGCCACCTCCTCCCTTCTTTACAAAGACCCAAAATAAACCCTTCCATAATAAAATTTAGATGCTATGGCCAATTAAAAAAAATTAAAATGTTAAAATAAATAAAAATGTTTAAAAAATATATGTTATTACATAATTCATTTCTATCACAATCCATACAAAATCAACATTATGTCTATTAAAATCACAAAAAAATTTTCTTTTTTCTTTTTTTTAAATAAAATTCCGGGACCTCACCTAGTTTATAAAATAACCTTATTCTTATTAATGATGCATTTCTTGTGCAGTTGTCCGGTTCACTCGATTATCTTTCACTCCCCCGCATGTAAGTTTTTACATATATTTGTTATTATTTATTATTACTCGCACCAAGCAGATCCATGTATGTCCCTGTTGACTGATAATTGTTTACACGCTCCACACAAAGGAACAAAGAAGATAAATATCGAACACCAAGGAGCATAAAACAAAATGGTGGATCATTAAATTTTTCACAATAAGCTCACCTGTAGCGAGTTATTAGAATAATTGAGACGGTCATTATGCTGCGCCATTATGTAACTTGGGGTAGTAATTATTAAATATCCTGTCATTGACCAAATGCGCGCCATAGGGGAAATTTATTATTATTAGAATCCTGTCGCAAAATGCGCGCCATGGGGGAAAGTTATTATTATTAGAATCCTGTCGCAAAATGCGCGCCATAGGGGAAAGTTATTAGTATCCTGTCGCAAAATGCGCTCCATAGGGGAAGTTATTATTACTAGTATATTGTCGACGATCCTGTCAACTGCGCCAAATGACAAGCTCGTGGCCGTTGTCAAAAACTGGGACATTGTCGAATTTTGGGGTCCGAAGGGGAAAGTTATTAAGAAATTCCATTGAGGTAATCCGGGGGCCAAAGAAGGAGATTATAATTAATAGGGTGAGGGGCATTAGGATAAAGAATAAATACTTGTAGACCTTTATATATATTTCAAACATTCAATTATTCAGCTTTTAAGTTTATTTCAAACCATTTATTAATTTCATTGTATCAAAACATCGAATTCTTCATGATCACTCCAGGCACTCAGCCAACATAAAACTCTCTTCTTTTACCACAAAAACACTCCTACTAAAAAACTAAAAATGTAATAATAATATTTTTTTTTATCCCCTTAGGCTTCTCGTGCGCGTGGCTTCGCTTGTGCGTTGGCACGCGCACGACAATTATGTTTCGAGATTTTTTTAAGCAGCAATCTATATGTTTCAATTTTGAATTTTGTATTCTAGCTAAATTTTTAGTAGCAACCGGTTGTGTGAAAAGGTTTGCATATTTATTTCATATAAAGTTGTCGGGTAGAGCCGGACTAAATTATAAACTATGTATATTTATTTATATAATATATGAAAATATGATTTTGCTCTTGTAAGATATTTGAAATCTTTTTTTATACAATATTCTTCTAATTAAAAAATTCAAAAAAAAATTGTATATTTAAACGCTTTTTCATAGCTCTTCTTTATGTGAGAGTCTATGTTTTTTTTAATTTTAATACGGCTCGACGAAATTTTCTGATATATGAACTAATTAATCAGATCATAATTATTATCATCCGGAATTTCTACCTATTTTAGTCAAATAGTGAAAATTTAAGATTAAGTTAAAAAATATGAGATAAAAATATTTAAAAAAAGTTATTATAAAGCGGCTTTTTTTTGTGAGGGGATGCAAACTGTTAGTTTAAAACTAACTCATTATTTTTATTTCAACTAGGTAAAAAACTGTGCCGTTAGAGATTGAGCCACAATATTTTTTATAAGGACGTAGAATATATTTATTTAAAACAAATTTTTAAAAATTACAAATTCCAGAAATTAAAATAATTTTTTTTTAAAACTTTTATTTTAGAGACAGTAATTTTAATAATAATTTGGACTGTTGATTTCTTTTAATATGATTTTATTACGTCAAGAGAAAAAGTGTTAAATTTTTTTTAAAAACTCAACGAACTTTGAACGCGCCTTTACTTATAAATGTTAAAGCTTAACGTATAATTTAATATTTTAATTCAAACTAAAATTTTAATATAAAAAATTAAATTTGTAATTTTCTTAATTTAAGGGTTTTGCCGTTAGTCACTTTTTCCTTCATTTTTTAAAGTTCCCTACAAAAAATTCTGTCCATACGAAAATTGGAAAAATAAAAAAGAGATAAAACTCAATTGTAAATTTTTTATATATCACAGGTCAACAAATATCGATGTCATAAAAAAGAATTATATGAAAACATAAAAAAATTCATCATGATGGCCTAATCACATATA
>JAUIRJ010000297.1:0-22372 GCA_030555515.1 Acutogordius australiensis | reverse complement strand
TTGTTATTTTAAATAAATATTTAGCTTTTCAGCAAACGGTTATTAGCAGATTATTGATTAATTACAGCAAAATAAAAATAAATCTTATTTGACTCAAGCCAAATACCAAAAAGTGTTAAAAAAATATTCACACCTGTAATAAGGTGAATGGAAAAAAGAACCATTGTAAGTTTGAGTAAACTGGAGAGAGTGATCATGATTGTCGATTTGCCAAATATTAATTTAATAAAATTCAAATATTTAGGGCTGTAAAAAAATATGTTATGAAATTTATTCGATTTACTATCATTTTTATAATAGCGATCCATCTATTTCCAAGAAAAAACTTTAAATTTTTATTTATTTTGGCATCAATGCCTGTTTTTTCGTTTCCCACCTTTAAAGCTTGGAAAATTCCAGAAAACGTTGGATGCCTTATTTATTTGTTTTTATATTAAAACAACGATACTTTGCAATCGGCTTTTATTCTAAGAATAACACGACATTTATATAACGATTTGTATTTCTATTTTTCTACTGCTATCCTAATATAATAATTTTAGGAATTTACCACAAGCTAACTAATCAGAATGTAAATATTTATATAATGAAACCACCTTTCGCCGAAGTTTGTTTTGCTATATCATTATCCCCAAGTTTTTTATTCACGCAGGGTGAATATTGAAGGCGGGAAACAAAAATCCTTAGACGAGTAGGCCTATGCAAATTGGTAAAAATTAATCAATTTGTAGGAGAGTGAGAAGATGGGGGGGGGGGTGAGCAAACTGGTTTTAAGATGTCTCAAGGGATCAAGATTTTCTACAATCACAATATTTATCTTATTAGCTACCTGATATTTAAGATGAATTAAAGGGAGTTTTTGACAAACACCAATAATTTTTAAAAACAAATAAATAATAAAAAAATATTATTATATAAAATGTTTCTTATTTTTTCCCTCCCATTTAAATCTTTATATACAAAATATCTTAAAAATAACCTATTCGTAACACCGAATAAACAAAAGTTTGAGGCATTGGCTTAAATAGTGAATTTGCATTAGTAATTAATCCGCACCTAAAAAATTGATCAGCCATAAATGATCTCTAAGGTCGTCCGAAATTTGTTTTAGGATGCAATAATTATATAGGATAAAATTAATTGTTTTTTTGATTAAAAAGTTGAAAGCTTATAATGTAACTACTTTAAACCGTGATATGGATTTACTAATTATTAGTAATGCAAATATGTCCTTGTTAGGGCTAATAGATTCTATCAAAGGTTTCAAACAAAACGATCAGGGAGCATAAAAGGTCAGTTTGGAAATTATAATTATCTATCCATGAGTTTTTAAAAAGTTGCTTCTGACTAACATTAAAATTTTATTTGCAATGTTTAAATTAAGCTGTTCTCTGTTAAAAATAATTATTTAGCTTTGTAAACTTAATCCAAAGCACTATACTGCGAATAAAAAATTAATAATAATAATATTTTAAATAAAATTTCAATAAATATTCTCGAACGTGCATATATATATATTAACTTGGTCGGCCGTCATAAGAATTAGGGCTAGGCATGAACAGGCCCGATTCTAGCTTTTCCATTTTAGGGGGGCAAAAAAAACTCGTGGGGGGGCAGAAAAAAATTTTTTGCCGCCTTCGGCGGCAAAATTGGCCGTGACCTTCGGTCACGGCAAATAATATACATGTACAACAATAGAATCCATGTTTAAAATTTTTTAACATAATAGTAATATTATATTCATAAGATAAAAAAAATGATTGCGTTTATAATTTAATATGTGAATTAAAATTAATTGTTTCCACTAATATCAATTGCTTAAAAAGATATGAGATTTGGAAATTAATTTTAAGTACTTTATCATTTGTTATCAATGCGCATGAAAATTAAAAATATGATATATATGAAAAAATGAATTATATAAAACTTTGGATTTTAGAAAATGAAAAGTGAAATTAGATTGATTATCATGAAAACAAAATGTATAAGTATGCTAATTTGGAAGAATATATATGAAAAAAACACTGGTTATATATAACTAGTTGTTAATATTAGGGTAAAAAATTAAATGAAACATGAACATAAACGTTAAATGCGCATAAAAAAAAGTTTGCAACCATGTTAAAATATTAAGCAATAATTAGCTGATTATGAGCAGTGTATTGTGTTGATCAAACTATTTTATCTTAGAAGATTTTAATTAAATTACAATATTCATCAAAATTCAACGCCCCTAATTAATGATTTTTCGTGTTCAAAAGAACCAAATCACCTTTAAGCAGGTCACTACTTGTCAGCCGTTATTATCCTTCTTAAAGAAGAAAATGTGGCTTCACAACTCGACGTTAAAGAGCCAATTAACAAACTTATAGGAAAAATGTTAAATAGATTAGAAAAAGCATCATTGTAATCATATAAAAATTTAACAAAATCAATAGTAACACATTCTTGGTAATTATTCTTATTATAAAATTTTTGGCTACGTCACTATCTTTGAATAATGAATTTTTATCAATATTACTTATTTTTAAAAGAGGCTCTTATTTATTTATATCTAAAATAAAGGTTAATCAAATTTTTAAAGGGAATCTAAAGATTTTAAACAACTATTATCGGTAAAAAATCTATTATCAAAATATAAATAAATCAATAATATTAAAATAAATAATTTTTACTTCATCATTAATATTTAAAATATTTTAAAACTTATGAGTAGAAAATAAATAAAAATCAGAAAAATCTTTAGGTTTAATTTTTCTTTTATCCATAGATAAATAATTGTCATTTAAAAAAATATTAATACAAAACAATTTTTGAATAAATCTTCAAATGTATTTTTATTTCTTAATTGTTTAATCTAACAAGCAATGGTGTATTAAATCAGAAGTTTTAGAAATATAAATCGTTCTGCATTAAAATTGATCTATAATTATTTTTAATAAATAAAATAATTTTTCAATTAAATACAAAAAAATAAATAGATGATTATAAATATGGTCAAAAAACCCCGATTCGGCCCTGTGACCTGAAGATATAAAAGTTTTTTTATTTTTAATTTTTAAAAGAGTATTAAATATTTTTGTGTAATTTTTAAAAAAAAACAATGGGCAGGTAGTGACCACACCACCAATGGGGCAACAGCTGGGGTATGGTCCCGCATTCACTAACTATCTTGATTGCATCATGTCGAAAAAATTTATGAAGGGAAGAAAAGATATCAAAAAAACCTTTCCCATCACTTAAAATTTAAGACCATCTTTTACAACAAGATGCAATCGGTGGTAAGCAGGGAATCGGGACTGGTGTCCAGCCATTTTGTTTAGAAATACTTGAACACCACCTTTTTCCCCAGACATTACGTTCGCCCCATTGTAGCATTGTGCGATCAGGTTCTTTGGTTCTAGATTATATTCTAACAAAAGATTGTTGTTAACTGAGGAAATTTCTTAGGCATCAGATTTATGAATTGCTTTCACAAATATAAAGCTTTCTGTAAAATTAAATTTTTCTATATATTTCTGTTAGTTTGATCTCTCTTGCGGATGAGATTAATGAATAAAAACACTTTTAAAAAAAGTAAATATTTTTAAGATAATATTTTTTAGATATTTTTGACGGAGCAAATTTAATTATATTATGTGGTAGTAAATTACTATGTATTTTTGGGGGGGCAAATTCAATTTTGGGGGGGGGGGGGGCAAACATAAAATTACTATGTATTTTTGGGGGGGCAAATTCAATTATTTTTGGGGGGGCAATCAAAAACTTTTGGGGGGCACTGCCCCCCCAAAAGGGGTCTAGAATCGTGCCTGGGCATGAATTAAAATAAACCATCGGTCTGGCCAGTCTGATTAAATTTTGTGTTTAATTTTTTTAGTGATTATTTAAAACAAAGGAAAATAAATTATATTTAATATTGCAAAAGTGGCATTAACAGACTTTCTC
This sequence comes from Acutogordius australiensis, assembly GCA_030555515.1. Taxonomy (NCBI): domain Eukaryota; kingdom Metazoa; phylum Nematomorpha; class Gordioida; order Gordea; family Gordiidae; genus Acutogordius; species Acutogordius australiensis. The sequence goes on along the minus strand of JAUIRJ010000297.1, from coordinate 18,427 downwards.
TATAATTATATAGCTTGAATTAAACCGTTGGGCTGGTAAATATAAAAATATGCTGAATATAAAAATTTTTTTATATTTATTATTTTGATATTTATTCATTACGTTTAGAGCAGTCATACAGAGTTTATTAAAAAAACGGTAAATGAATAAAAAATTCCTAAGATGGTAGGTTTAATTTCCGTATTTGGCAAAAAACATTAAATTTGATTGGGTTTTGTTAGAAAATAATGTGGTTATTTCTGATATGTCAAATAAAACGCTAATCTACATATATTGGCTTAAGGGATTTAAATTAGTTCGGTATTCATAAAGCCCCGCGACACATTCTGTTATATTACAAATTTAAATTAGGTAAAAATTAAGCAGATAAAATTTAAATGTATAAGATATTTCAATTAAATAATTTTTAATTTTTGTTTTTTTAAGAGCTAATTATTTCATATAATTTAATTATTTTTGTTAATTTACATCTAACTTTATTGACATTTACAATAAAAATTTTTTTCATAAATTTTAATATTTTTTTATGATATTTATAAAAAACTACATAATGGTGATATTTATTATTTTGTGTTTTACGGACGCGCAAAATTGTTGCTTTGGGCATTTTTTATCAATTGTGAATACTTAGGACAGGCTAAGAACCGCTGTCGCATAAAATGGATAAAAAACTATGTCTATTGAAGGATTAGTCTAAAATTATTTTAATATTAGGTGAAAGATAAAATGCAACATAAAAACATTTTATATGATAACATTAATTTTAAGAATAAATAGAAGGAAATGATAGTCTCATGATAGGGGTATAAATACAGGGGGGGGGTAATTTTTTTTTTTTTTTTTTTTTTTTTTTTTTTTTTTTTCCACAAACCACAACACAAAAAGGGAAACAAAATTCCTCCTTTTAAAAAAAAAAAAAAAGGGAAAACCCACATCCTCACCCCAAAAACCAAAAACACCTAAGAAAAAAAAAACCCACCCACCCCACTTATTTATTTTTTAAAAATAAAAAATAAAAAAGGTTTTTTTTTTTGTTTTTTTAGAGTCTTTTTTTGTGGGTTTTTTTTGCCTTTTTTTTCGTAAGGGGTTTTTTTAATTTTTTTTTTTTCTCCTTTTTTTTCTCCCCCTTTTTCTTTTTTTTTTTTTTGGAAAAAATGGAGCCAAAGTTTTTTGGCTCATTGTTTTCTCAGCCCTGTATAAATAAAATTAGTACCCGTATGAACTCCACCATATAATAAGATTTGCAAATTTACTCTACAAGTTATAATAAGCGCCTAATATATATTACTTATAACTAGTTTAATGTTTGATAACATATTCTCAAATTAATTTTTTCAAAATTTTGCATGGGATTCATTTTTGTAAAAATTTTCCATCGGTACATTAAAGTGGATTAGGACCGGCCGCAGTATTCAAATAATTGATTTGATCCCCCATACCTTTCCCCACTTAGGGGCGCCATACCCGCTATGGCTTTGACTCTTTTAACCCGAGAAAAACATTCAATATTGCCGATGAGTTAAATAGTTTGGCTCGCCCGCCGGCGACCTAGATTTTTAGCTTATGCTCTAACTTTTAGATATACCGTTTAAGACCAACTGCCTAAGCAGGCCACTCATAAGCTTTAAAGTGGTTGCACATGTATGCTATTTTTACGAAGAAAAAAGCTACTGCGCGCGGATTCGCACTCGCAAGCTCCTGCGTCTAGGCAGAATTAATTAGTTAAAATTTGCTCGCACGGGTGTTTTTAGCATAGGCTCTCCCTTTAGGCACTCCCCAAGGCCACTCAAGAGCTACAAATTAGTTGCGCACGTGTCTATTTCTCGTAGAAAATAGACACCTACGCAGAAATGCAAATCTCATACTTTGGCGGAGGTATAAGTAATGGTTTAAACCTTATAATACATCTTAAAGTTGGCATTAAAAAATTGAGCGTGTTTATTTAAATTATGTATACTAATTTCAAAAAGACGGCAACGTTTACTATTTTTCCCTTGTTTTTATACAAATTGGAAATAACTTTGTTATACCTCGGGTAAATTAAACAAAGTATATTATGGTAGCAACAACTAATTTCTACTTTGTGTATCTTTTTTTTTTTTTATAAAATTAACCGTAATTTAATAATTTATACATCTAATATACCCAATAAAATCTTTTTTTTTAATAATATGAATTTTGTTTTACCCATTTAACTTGTTGATTAACAGTCCAGATATTTCTATTTCCAATGAATCGATTTCACTCCAGACCTTTTTCCATTGGTCGGCATAGGCGTTAGGGCTCTGCCTCTACAGCTGGAGAGCGTTAAATAAGATTTAAAAAGCACCGGTGACATAGGCTACGCCTAAGAAAAAGGGACGGCGGTCCTTCGTTGGAGGTCACATTAAGCCAATAACCAGGTTCAACGTTGCTTAACTTGGGTGTAGAACACAACCCAGTTTAAATTCTCTTACGATCTTCCGAAATCATGCAAAAAATTTTATTAAGGCTAGGTTAATCGCTGCATAGATGCCTTACCACCCAAAACTCATCAACTAATTTACTGAATGTCCAACGATATGAAGGAAAAGAAATATAATTTATTTATGGCTTTTTGCAATCCAACCTTTCCATTTACATAGGGAAAGAAATATATTTTATTTATGGCTTTTAGTAATCAACCTTACCATTCACGGGGAACACTGACTAATCATGATATTTTATTAAAGAAAAAAAAATTTAGAACGGTTAAATGGTTTTGTATAGTCAAAGCAAAGGCGCTAAAACAAAATAAAGGTGTTTTTCCTCCTACCTCTCTTATAGATCTTTGGATCAATCTATCCCTAGCTACCCTCAAGCTCAATCTTATTACTAACTTCTAACTGGGGCAATAAACAACAAAAACAATACTTATGTGCTCTCTAATTTTTATTTACATTAAATAACTCATTCTTCGTTATTTAGTAGTAGCTTAATTCCCTTCAACTATTTTTTTTCCACATATCTATTGCTCATTCATATAAAAAGTTATGATTAAAAAAATTAATTTTGTCACCTTCTTACTAACTATATATGTAGGCAGATTCAAGGAAATCTTCATTGTTGTCCTAAGTAAATTCAATGCAAAGCATAAATCATAAAATTTGCCGTTTTTTGCCATTTTTTTAAAATTAAATCCAAATTATTAACGTTGCATGCCTTCTTGACTATCAGAATAAATAGTATTTATATAATGACTCCGTAGTGACATATTAGTATTTTAGGCAGAAAGGAGGTAAGGGGTCGTGTAAGCGTCTTTTCTTGAGAAAATTTTTTAAACGGGTCTACTAAAGCCGTTCCCTAAACTATGCGAGAGCCTACGAAAGAACTTAGGTCGCTGACATGCGAAAAAGTTCGACTATTTGAATCAAAGCCCTAAACTGTGTATGGCGCCTCTGTATGGGGAAAGGTTAAACCTAAAATCTAACTGCTCTATATTTATGTACATAGGAAATAGATTTTTTTATTGGCTATTTGAGCACCTAAATGTATTGTGACAAGAAACTCGAGTAAATCCAATTTGACCGATATAATATTGTTGTTACCAGTTGTAACTCTATTATGTGACAGATCTGGTTTAGAGGTGGTCTAACAATTAAATAAACTTCACACCATCTTGAAGGTATTTTAATTTTTTAAATTAACCTACACAGGGGCATTGATTCGATTAAAATGCGGCAGATTATTCCACTTACCTGGTATATATATCATACCTATGTTTAAGTTTTCCTAATAAGATATAGTTGCACTTCTTCAAAAGAAAAATATAGTTGTTTTAACATTTGTAAAAACTTCGTTTATTTGCAGCTATTATGCTATTGGTCGTATAGCCTAATAATTGTCATAAAGCATTGTTATATGGTCCCTTATAGACAATCGTTACCAAATACTTATGTTTAACAAAAAAAACTAACAATAAATGTTCGATTCTGACACTCAGGTTATATATATGAGCAATTGTTAAGGCACACTTAACTATGCGCCCTTTTTTCAATGAATTGCAGGCTCACAATAATGTAATCAGGTCAAGGTATTTTTCCAGCAAAAACACCTTTTTCCTCTTTTAATGTGCCAATAATGATTAATATACCCAAAACTTATGTTGGCTTTTCCAAATTTTTTGTTAAAAATTAATTCTAAATACTCCTGAAACATTGGTCCACCAAAAATATGAACGCCGTTGTTGTCGCGTTAATTCTTGCAAGTTTTATTCCTACTGTTTATGGTACTGCTTATAAATACATTTACAATATAATTCAGTCATATTTAAATAGGGGAAAGCGGTGCAAAATGAATATAGAGCGATGCTGTACCCTTATATAACGGTTTAAATATTGAATCTTAATATACTTCAATATATTATCTAAATTAAGTAGTTAAATTAAAAAAATGTATCACTGGGAATTATGAGTGGTTAAACAAAACTGGTGCTATACTAGCCATTTCGCCCCATATACGGGGTGAAATAAAACATAGTTGGAGCAAAGTTGACATAATTAAATATCTATTTGTTTTTAAGTAATTCTAACTAATATATATTATTTAATTGAATCAATTTATTAATTTTTTTTTAAATTAATTACAAATAGGGCATATAAAATATTATTCTAAACATTTAAAATGAGCCCATGCATAAATTTCACACCCAATTATATATTTTTCACATTAACAAAATTTTTCAAATATATACCCATAAAAAATGAAAATATTTGGTTTGTTAAAGATTTAAATCATATCTCTTTTTATAAATACATTTAATTTTTAAGTAGAAAAGTGTATTTTTCATTTCGCTTAGCAGATCATTTCGCCCCGGTCTTCCCTACTCTTCCTTAAGTCTTAGAGAAGGTTTCAACCGAATAGATGCCTTCTAACAGCTAATTTTATTACAAGCTTTGGGTATAAGTCACCCACAAAGCTTCAGTTGTTCGTAGATGCCTCTACTATGTATTAACAGTCGGAATTTGATTGGACGGCCCCAGTGTGAAAACTTCCAAGAAATGAGCAGAGGCAAATTAAAAACGGTCTGTGCGAGATGAGCTTAAATTAAAAAATTTGAAAACTTTTTTTGCATTTTTTAAAATTATATTAACAAGAATAAAACTTAAACGAGCGACACAATTATTTCTACACTCTGTGATATTAAAGCAAAACTTATGGCTTGAAATATAATAATCAGCCAAAGTTTTTTTGATATTAAACAGTTATTTTAACTTAGATATACAAAATTCTAAGGTGTCACAAAACCAATTTATGTTCATAATATATTATTGAACCTTAGTCTTTCCGGCTTTTTATTAACATAGTAAAATTTTTATATTACAATTACAAACTTTTTTAAAATGACATAATTCTTTTCTTTTTCATGATTATATATTTTAAAAAACAGTGTCCTTTACAATGTCCGAAGTAAAGTTTTTTAAATTATCAACGACTGTCCAGATTTGATCACTAAATCCGATCATCATTTTCTAACAGTGATAATTTTTGAGTTGACCATTTTTTTTTGACCTGATTGTTGTTAATGACTCAGTTATTTAACATTAAATCTTACATTTTATCGAAAGGCTTGTTTAAGATTCAGGTAAACAAACTAGCTTGGTTATTCTGATAAAACCTAACTCTGAACCTAACGTTACCGTTATGTTAACCTCACTTCACTCCTAAGTTAATACATTCATCATTTCAATAAGCTTATTGATCCTAACCTAAGCTACCCTTACCATAATTTCAAACAAACTTCAAAACCCTAATTAAACCTCAAATCATCCGTAATCCTTAACCGAACATTAAAATTTCTCAATTTTTTCAATCTCACAAGGTTGAGATATTTTATGGATTTGACCTTTTATATTTTTCATTATTATAGGTATGGAAAAATAAAAAAACCGATATAATGCGTTAGGGTTATTTATTACAAAGAAAAAAGTAAAAAAATAATTTAATAATTAGGTTATAAAGATTGTATCAACTAAGTATTTAATTACAAAATATTTTCCTAATTAAAATGCATCATTACTTTAGGTTTGAATAAATTATATCATTTTTAATAATTCCTCGCAAAATAAAAAGCCATAAATAAACTATGCGTGATATTCTTATTTATACAATCCTTTAGGTCTGATAACACTAAAAAAACAATGTAATTTTTCATAAAACTCAGGGAGCAAAGACATTTGAGCGACAATGTATAAAAATTATAAACAAAATTCATTTATAACATTCCTTATATTGGTTTAACTCTTAAAATTTAACAATAATTAAAAAAATTTTGTTTGAATTAATTGTGATTTGGCAAAGGTCAGTCTCTTTTTAACAGTATTCAGGACAGTAGTTTAATTTTGGTGGTAGAGATGAACCTTCTATCAATGTTGAGACATTAATGCAAAAACTTTACAACCATAATATTTCATGTATTTTAAACATATGTAATTGGGAATAAAATTAGATTTAGTTCAAATTTTATTCCATTTTTTTAATTAATATTTAACTTTTAGCGCAGTGCCTCTATCTTAGTGATGGATCTGATTACCCAATACCAGTGATTCCACCCGATACGGTTCCAATAACAGGAAGTAATTATATCAAATTTATTGACATGAGATAAATTCACAATTACATATTTTTCTGTTGAAAACTACGACTCAACTAAAATTTTTACTTTATATTTATCTTTTTAACAAAAAAAATATTTAGTATAAATTTTAAAAACTCAATTTTGACAACATCAATCTTTATTGAAAGAAAGAAGAGGCTTTTTTTGCAAAATTAAAATATGAATATATTATGTTTAGAGTAGTAGTCTAGACCCGAAGGCCCGTCGCCGGTGCCGCCCGGCCCCAAATGTCTGGTCGGGCCGGACCGTTTTCTTAATTTCAGACTCGGGCCGGGTCGGGCCAAAAATTTTTGATGCTTATTGCCAATTTTTTTGCGCTTGCTATAACACTGAACAATAGAAAAAAAAACAACATTAACTATTTTAGAGGGTTTTGCGGAGAATTTATTTGCGACAACAATCCGGGGTGTAGTTTTTTCCAATGCCTCAAATTTTTAAATTGGGTAAGTTCATAAAAAAATTTACAAAATTTCTTGAAATTTTGCAAAACCTATTGGCTTATTCAGATTCCATATATAAAAAAAAGGTTGTAGCTTAAAATTATTAGCAATTTATTTTTAAGCATTTGGAATCATTGAAAACCACTAATTTAATTAAAATAAAAAAAATAAAAAAAAATAAATGTTATAAAAAAAATTTGGAAGCCTCACGGTAATAATGAATGTTACGTATTAAACTTTTGTTATTACCCATAAGTTTCATGATAAGCCCAAAAAACGGGAAATCTCAACTTTAATATTAAATTCTGAAGCATTGGCAAAAATTTTGATTTCATATTGAAACACAAAAAACTACTAAAAACGATAGCCATATAAGATGCTTAAGGTCGTCCAAATTTTGTTGTCCAGGTTATTGCTAATTGTTAAGGTGGCAAGATGACAATTAGAACCGAGGACTAAATTAATAATTTAAAGCACACTCACTACAAGACCTTGAAAATCAAACTTATTTGCAGTGGTGGAAAATTCTACATAAGTTAAACATTTATGCAAACAAAATCTTTGCCGCTCTTGGCTCCTGAACTGCAGAACGCACCTTTTCAAAAGCCGGTCAAATACTTTAAGGCTAGGAAAAACTGGATTTTTTTTAAACTACTTTATATCAAATTGCTCTTATATTAATAATCTCAATAGGGCTATATTTGATGTTTAAATGTTAGGAATATTCACAAAAATATTAAGTATTTATAAATTCGGGCCGTGTGGTGCCAGACCAGGCCTTTTATAAAAAAATCTTCTGATCGGGCCGGGCTATAAATAAAAATATTTTTCAATCCGGGCTGGACCATATGTAAAATTTTCGGGCGGACCGGGCCTTAAAAATATGGCCCGTTAAGGCATTAAAGATTTAGGTTTAATACAAAGGTCAATAAATACCAATGTTAGAGACAAGATTTTTTTGTAAACATAAAAAAATGCATCCCTATGATGGCCTAATCTCATATATATTTTTCGTTATTCTTAGTTTCTTCCGACTTTGGCCATAGATCCTTCTATAACAAAAAAGGCACTTTTTGACCAAATTGACAGATCTAAATATACCCTAAAAAGAAATAGTTTAAAAATCTTTTTTTGCATATAAAAACACCTTGTAACTTATATTTATAATCACAAATAATGAGAATTAAATTTTATTAATATATTAAGCTCTTACATTGACATTTATATAATTGAAAATACTTCGCGTCCAAACTTAAATACGACACAATATATTGTTTGTTATTAACAAAAATATTATTTGAAGTTTGAATTTACAAGTTTAACCATTGGGAATGTGCAAAAATTAAATATCAATTTTTTTTTGTTTTTGAATTTTTTTTGTTTTTTGACCTTTTAAACAATTATTGCCCTGTGATATAGAGGTAATTGGTGCCCCATGTCATTTTTATGTTGAGCTATTATTCAATCCTAATTTTTTCAAAAAAAAATTTTCGAAAGGGATAAGTGCTGTAATATTGAACAAAAAACATTTGCTCAAATTAAAACAATTTTAACAAACTTATTGTGTTTAACTTTAATAATTTTGATAAAGGTATGTATATCTTTGTGGTGGGGGAAAAATGCTTAAGCCAATTTTATGCTTATTTGAAACGGTTGAAAAGAATTTTAAAAAGGAGTGGTATAGTTCCTATGGATTTTGAAATACATAGGTATCCATATTCATTCTGATACGACTAATGCATTAGGATTAGTTTTTTTATAGGTAAATTTTTTTTTAAGAATTAACTATTATAACTATTTAGATTAACTAATTAACGGTACTGCTCGATATCATCTAAAGTAGGTAGGTAACTTTTTTAATTTATTTGCAGATTCCAGCCCTGAACATTAAAATAATGTCAAGGTGCCATAAGGGAATGCTTAGGAAGTCTACCTTAGAAATTTAAAAAAATTATTTTTAAATAGGGACTGACATCTTGTCCGACGCTGAAAGTTGTGTCTTCAATGCCTTTATTGTTCAAGCTAGCACGTTGACTTTAAGTAAACATCTTTTAGCTATTTTTTTACAAAAAGGGCGATGCATTTGATACAATTAAAATGATACATAATTATTGCCATTATAATATAGAAATCTAGCGTCAATTTCAACGTCCTTGCTTTATATTTATAACTATACTTAAATTATTATCATATCGAATAATAATAGATAAGTAATATAACTTTTTATTAGCTCCGGGCACAATCAAGTATTCTTTTTATGAAAAAATAAAGTCGCTTTATACAATAAAAACAAAATCTTTGTTTTTAATTCACAACACTCAACCAAAACATAGTAAAATACCTAGATCGCGTTAAACTAATTAATGGTTGCAAATGTTTGTTTTTAAATTTTTTATAAAAATTTATGACAGGCAAGAGTAATTATTTTAACATAAAACGAAAACCAACACTTACCTATCAATAAATTGCAATGCTAAGTTATCATATTCGTGCAAGTTGGTTCAGACTCCAAAAATTGTATGAGGTATGCTAAGGTGACTTTTTGATTCCAAAACAATATTTGAACGATATACAATTATTTCGATTATACCCCTTACATAAAATCCTTACCAGTAATTTGAATAAATATAGTTAGGGCCGTTTTTCGTAATATATTCTTAAATTTATATAACAAACTTTGTCAGGATCTTGTTTATAATTATCAAAATTTTTAATAACCGATTAACCGGGTTATTTTAATGGTTTTGTTTCAAACTAACATATCATTATTTCAGTGTTACCATTTCAATTTTTCTTATGATTTTTTCACAAAAAAATTTTCTTCTTTTGCAGAATACATCCTAAAGCTACAAATTATGTTTTTAAAAAATCTTTTTGTTTATATATTTTTACACCACTGTCATAATTACTTGAATAAACATCTATCAGATTTTAAATAGTCCTAATCAATTATAATTGGATTGGTAAATATATCGATTGCAACATTATTTACAATAACGGATGAGAAATAAAATTTATCAAATATCAATTGTAACCTCTTTTACAACTACATAGACTAAAGAATAAAATTTTTATTATAATTAAAAAAGTACATATTCTATTATTTCTTTCTGTGTTTTGAGGTAAATGCTTATATTTTTTGGTATATTAAAAAGGTCATCAAATATATGAAAGTTATGAGGTTTTAATGATCATAACCTTTTATAAATGTTTCTCTCCTTTTGTCATCATTATTCAATCTTAAGCAAGCTTAATAAAAATTTTTGAAAAAAAAAGTTAAACAAAAAATATTTCAAAAGAATATATAAAAAAAAGAATTTATATATTTTGGACTAATTTAGACCTTAGATACTTTAATAAAAGAGATCGTGTATTATTTAGGTTGAAATTCCAAATATTATGTTACTAAATTGTTAATGTAAAAGCCTGTTATACTTTGGCGAAATACGGGGGCCAAAAAGAATTTTTTTTTGTCATTGACGCAAACCGGGGGAAAAAGGGTAATTTATTTATTTTTGTTCTTTAAATATTATCCTCCAAAAGGGTCTTATTAATAGCCTAAAAAAACTTAATTAAGCAAAGTATTTCATCTATCCCAAATACCTCATCAAATTGAATAAATAAACAAGAATTATTTATTATCTCTCATTTTGCAAACCCTTTTGCTCAACCAGAGATCTTCCTGCCTCAAATAAACAAAAAAAATTAATTATAAGCTCATTTTGCTCAACCAAAGGTCTTTTAACCTCCTGAAACAAACAAAAAAAATAAATACTGTTATTAACTAATAACAATACCGAAATCCACTAAGAGGCTGCTAAACTTATAGCCATATCTATACAAACTTGACTTAAACATTTATTATTATTATGGGAAGCGCGTGCGCACCTCGGACTCGAGCAACGTATACCACCTCCCTTCTTTACAAAGACCCAATAAACCCTTTTTCAGGGGCGTATGCAGAAACTTTCTAAAGGGGGGAAAGATTTTTGTTGGAAAGCAACAACAAATTTAATGCTAATATTTATATAATTTGCAAAATTATTTTGAAAGGTTGTATATTTTCCAAATAAAAATGATTTCTACTCCCTTTTATATGTCATATATATTCAACCGCTAATATCATAAAATTCAAAGATTAATTCAAAAGGAGGGCAATTGCCCCTTTTTCACCAACCCTAAATACGCCCCTGCCCTTCTTTAATTAAGCAATAGCCAATTATAAAAAAAGATTTAAATGTTTAAAAAATATGTGACCCACATATTATACATAATTTTTATCAAAAAATATTAAAATTAAAATGTAATTACCACCGACCAAAACAATAACTTAAACTTCTTTCAGATATAAAGTTTTAAAAAAGGCATTTTTACTTAACACTGGATTTTACCCCAAACCATAATCTTTTTTATTTAAAAATTCATGGCTCAATTGGCTCAGCCAACTTTTATAAAAAAAAAACTTGAAGCCCTTAAGATTGATGCATATTCTATAAGTCCGGTTACTTAGGCTTTAGCATCTTCCAATACCCGGCAAGTTAAGTTTTACATATATTTGCTATTATTCAATGTTATTATAATCACGCACAAAGAAAATAAGTTTTTCAAGACTGCGTAAATTCAAAAACATCGCATGTTTCGGTTGATCGAGCGTAACACGTAATCTTTAATATATCGTATACATGTTATCATAATAAACACCACATAATGGACACAAACTAAGACTTATCTATTTAGGATTATATTTTTGTCACAAAATTGAATAAAATGACTTAAGGTATAAGGTAATACTTTAATCTGGCATATCAATTAACCAAGAAGGTAGAATTTCCAAATCATTCATAGATTTTTCAGAATAATTTTCCACCATTTTTTCCGAATAGTCATTTTCTAGAATTTTCCCTAACCGTTCTAAAACTAGTCGGGGGCTATAGGAGAAGATTGTTATTTTGCGCCATTGACGCGAACCGGGGAAAAAGGGATTTTATTATAATTATGGCGTGGTTAGTATTTAGGTTAAAAAGGGGTATTTGTTAGCAATAATTAGGGGATGGAGCAAGAAAGGCTATGAGGCAATCGTAGACTTGTATATTTTAAACAACATAAATTTATTGTCAAATCCATTACTTTCTTCAGCATGCACCAAACCAATCCATTTCTACCCTACAAAACAATAAATTTCTACAACTAAAACTAAAAACTAATCAAATTATCTTTTTTTGTACTAGTAAGGCACGCGCTTAAGGCGTGTGAGCGCACACGACATATGAAATATTACATTGAAAATTGTAAGTTAAAAGTGATTTTAAAAAGGTAAATCATTAATTTTCTCTTTTATGGTACTTTTAAGGTCGAACTGTCAATTGGTCGAATTTGCCTTTTTTTTGATATCTAAATAGCCGAAGGAGCAACGGAAAGATATAAGAAGCCTTTAGGGTGGTGTCTTACTCTTTTTTTGCACATTTACTATAGTTGCCCTTGGCCAATCATTTTACATGTTCCTATTATTATATTATTCCAATCTTGATTAATTTAATATAATTTCATAAAATTTTTTTTGATTAACTCTGCTCCCTCTAGGTTTAACCATCAATGGTAACCAAATAGTATTAGGTCCCGGGATCAACTTAGGCAATGGAATTGCAAATGTTTTTGAGAATCCGAATGTTAGGACCTATAGAGCGATGCGAATATTTACTCTTATTATTATTATACCACCAAGAAGTACTCTTAACATCATGGTACAATTTTTCATATTTTTTTTAGTTTATGCTATATTGAAAAAAGTAAATTAAAATATTTATGCAAGTATATTAAGAACTTAGTATCAAAAAAAACATAGAGTTAAAATATATCAACCCGCAAGGCTACTCGACCCACTTAAAAATATGGGCTGGATCAAAATTCGGAACGGGCGCCGAGGACTGGGCAAAAAACGAAATAAGTCAGGCCTGACCCATTTATCAATCCCTTAAAATATCTTTTAGGTTGAAAACTAATTTATTTAAAAGAACATTAAAACAACGTTAAAAGAATTTAAATATAAATTAAACTTTATAAACAATTAAATAAAAAAAATAATATTTTTGTTGTTAAATTTCAAATAACTTAAAAATTTTAGTGTTGCAAAAAATGAAACATTGAATATCTATTTGCCTATTAATGGTCAATTCCACCTCAAATCGACACACTTTTACCCTCCAAGTCTTTGATTTGGCTGAAAGATACACTAATAGGGTCTTAATAAAAACCTAAATTTATTAGACCGAAAATAATTTTTGACCGATAATAATTTGGTATAAGCATTCATAAAAAAAATATTAAAACTTTGCACCCATGTATCATTATTATATTTTAGTTAAAGTCAAATTTATCTTAAATATGGTCCACCTTAGGATTATAAATTTTTTATACAAAAAAATTTAAAACAATTTAGATACAAATAGTTATAACGTATCTTAAAATTTTCTCAAAATTTTTTAAAAATAAACTTTAAAAATATTAATAAATATATATTCTAAAGTTTTGGATTGACATGACATATATAATAATTATTGCAATTTTGGGTCTTTATACCTTATTTGCCAAGTAATTAAAGTATAAATTAGAGGGAAATTAAACCAAAGTGGTTTGATTTTTATTGATTAATACTATTATTAAGAATATGTGAACCTAAAAACCGAAGAATGTAATTTTTGCCTGTTTCATTGGCTTTTTGGTCAACCAGCCAACCTTTTTTTTTTAAATTTAATCCATTTTTATTATAGCTTCAAATATACCCATTTTTACATTTTTTTTATATTGAATGCTGGCATGATTTATTACCTTTATACAAAAAAAACATTATTAAAATTATAGATGGCTATTCCTTAAAAAATAATTAATTGTATTAATCAGAGTGGCCAAGCAATCAAATATGATTATACTTTATTGTGTCATCATATTAAATGGTTATTAAGATTATATTTTTTTTAATGACCAGGCACGCAAAATTCGACACGGGCAGTTCCGAGTTAAGATCCGGCACTATGCCCGGTCTGGTCACAAGGTGGCCTAGTCGAGAAGTGCCGGCCACTTTAAAAACCTAGCCTTACAAATTATTATATATATTTCCAATGTTTTTTTCTAAAAAATTAAGTTATGTAATAAACAACAAAGAATGCATTCAATTTAAAGGTGATAAACCATGTTATTTGGTTTAGCCACGTATATAGGGTTAACTCTAAAGTACCTTATGTTACACTCATCGCTAATGCATGGCCTGAGTTAAAAACAACCGCTTGCTGTGTACACAGGTGGGAGAATAAAAGTGTTTTGCCAAATTGGCAAGTTTGGGAAAACACGCTTGGTGATCCTTGACCAGTTGAAGACATTTAGGTCGTTTTGACCTAATATGTTGCAAAAATATTTAGGCAAGATGACATTGAAACAAATTCGTCCGGAATCGATGCTGATTAAAACCATTTTTAAAATTATAATAAACGAAACTGGTTAATGAAATTTGGTCTAAATTGAATAACAATATTTGTTGAATTAATTAAATTGAAAAGGGGTTCTCACATAGTAAATATTTAAGTTAAAAACTATGATAATGCCTTATTGTAAATATAAAATTAAATAATTGCTACCTTATTATAAAGTTATTAATATTAAGTATAGAAAATGTTTTAATTTAAATAAATATTATTTATGATTTTTTCTTATCTTCTATACTAAAAACACAAATTAATCATTAATATTGATACATTTAGTTTATTGCCAAGATAAATAATATAATATAAAAAAAAAATAATTTCCTTTTAATTTTTATTTGTGATAGATAAAATGTAAAATATGCATTTTTTAAGTTAATAACACTGGACGACAAAAAAAACAGGTTTTGTAGAGAATTTTCTTGCGACATCTGTGTAGTTTTTTATCCAATGCCTCTATTTTTTTTAAAACCGCGTCCAAAGTTCATAAAAAAATTCACAAAATTTTTTTTACTATTAATTTAAAAAAAAAATCTATTGGCATATTCAGATTCCTTATAAAAAACGTATTTAAAAAAGGTTATTACATTAAATTTTTAGCGATTTATTTTCAAGTTGTTTAGGATCAAAAAACGGAGTTTATGAAGAAAACCACTAATTTTACAAAAATAAAAAAATATATTTAAAAATTAAAACCTTTTACGTTAATAATGAATGTTTTCGTTATCTAAATATATTTTTAAACTTTTGTTACTACCCATAGGCTTTTTGATATAGAAGCCCAAATACCTCCAAAGAAAATCTCAATTTTAATAACTAAAAACTTAGGCATTGGCTAAAATTCTGATTACATATTCGTGATCGGCAAACTTGACCAAATAACATAGCTGCCATAAATTGCTTAGGGTTGTCCAAATTTTGTTGTCCACTGTAATTAAAGCACACTTTTTTTCAAAATAAAAATATATTTCATAGCTTTAAAATTGTTAAAGTTATGGAGGTTTTAAAGGTCCATATGGACCTCACTGCATTTGACAAATTTCTCACACTAGCTTTTTGAACTAAGGGGATTTATAACTTTTAGCCCACACTTAATGTGCAAATAAAAAAGATATTTAACTTTTCATTAAATTAATTTGTAAGGCTCTGTAGGCTTTTTATAAACTTAGTAGAAAAATTTTTGTTCTCCTTTTGAAAAGCTTTTTACACTTTTGAACAAATTTTTTTCTTTAACAATAAATACTAAGGACAATTTTTTAGCATAAAAAGTTTTTTTCATTAAAACTTGCCAAGCTATGAAAATGCCTTTGTGGGAGCAAGGGGTTACAAGCATAACTATAAATTAATTAGACAGAGATAGAAGATTTCTGAAGGGGAATTTTTTTTTATTATTATTAATTTAATATACTATTATAAAGAACAAATAAATAATAGACGTCTTTCTTTAATAAAAGGTAAATCTTTGTTAAAAGGTAATTAAATAAATTAGAATTGTTGGTATACTATTATCGGTAAAATATAGATTGCATTGTTAAAAACCATTTAAAAACATTTTTGGCATTGATATGCATAAAGAAAGATGTGGAACCTCAATTAATAGGCCAGAAATATTTTAAATATTTTTAATTTAACTGCTTTCGACTGTTTTATTTAACAACTAATAAATAAAAGTAAAAAATATATTTTTACAATTTTTTTACCTGTTATATTTTTTCTAAAATCCTTCCAAAATACTTTTTATACAACAAAATTGACAATTCTTTTAATATTGCCAAAAATATATGTTGAAAAATTCGTAGAGTTTCTAATATTGTTTATTAAATTAATAACGGCTAATTAAAGTTAACAAATGTAAGCATAACAATTTTAGGTATTATTTTTTAAACCTTAAAATTATAAAAAAAAATTAAAAAATTTTTATTTTTATTTTATAAAAGGCCATGGGTATGGTAGAAAATGATGGGGGATATTTATATATTTAAGGCAATGTTTTATGTATAAAATGCATTTTAAATTTTAAAATTGGATTGGTTGTAAATTCGATTTTGAAGTTAGAAGTAAACTAATGCAAATAATATTTTAGCTTGTCACTTTTTTCCTATATAAATAAATTAATTAAATTAATTATACTGCTATAGCCTTGCCCCTATAACTGACTCTATGCATACACCATTTTGGCATTTTGAATATTATGATATGTGCAGGGAGCATGTTTTTGCAAACTAAAAAAAATTTAGCAGTAAAATCAAGTTCATAAAAAATGTTTTTTAATAAATAAATAGAATATTTTTATATATTTTAAAACTTCAAAATTTTTTTAAAAAGAGTGCTTTATTGTAATCTTCAAAATATAAAAAAATTAAAGTTTCTAGTTTGTTTTTTGACTTAAAACCTTTCAAAGTTAAATCATAAAGTGCCTTATGTTTTTTTCTTCGTTTGCCCCCTTTATCAAAAATCACTTCTGGTCAAATGCTGCCTACATATAAAAATTTCAGCCACTAATTATGTGATCTTGTTGAAATTGTTGAATGGGAGTCAAATTGACCATATGCAGATATTATATTTCACGGTTAATATTATCGTGGGTCAATAATTATAATGTATTCCTTAACCCCGCGGCACTTTAATTTACATAAACCGCACTAAATACTTTTGAATTATATTGTTAATCAGTCATTTGCAACTCCTTTTTAAACCATTAGAATAATTAAAAGGTCTAATATTAATATAATTTTTTAATAAATTATAGAGGTTCTTGGATTTGCATTAAACTAATTGAAAAAACCATGGCCATATTAAAATTTTTAACAGAAGAAATTGCAACTTTATTTTTAAATATGTATTTTCAAAATAGTTTTAGTTTATACTTATGTAAAAAGCTTGTTTGCAAAATTAGATTTTTCATATATTATACACCTTATTTCAAGGTTAGTACAAAGTTTCAAAATATAATTTTTATATATTTCTAAATCTGAGAGACATTTCCTTTTAATATATATTCAGAAAATTTATTTTATGTAGTATAGAAAAATATACTTTATATTCTAAGTGCCAAAGCCCTAACGGGTACGACGGCCTCAAAAGAAGAGGCTGTGAGGAGGCGGTTGGCAGTTGATAACCCTGCATGCACCTATAATTTTTTTTAAATATGGCAGTGCGGACAAAATCATATATATCAACATACCTTTACCTCATTTACGCACTGATCAATCTGTTATTCTAAAAAATTACTGGTGTTTAATGATCCCACTCCTATTTATAGGCTAACTTTGGGATCTAACGAGCATCCCTTTACCAAAAAAAAATATTACTTTAAGATTTACATTAATTTTTGTTTGAAATAATTTTTTAAACAAAAAACATATTTTATTACTTGATATTTTCTTTTGTAAGGAGGTAAAATTTGCTCATTTGATTCCAATTAAGATCCTTTAAGTTACTGTTGCTTTCATTTTATAAACACTTCTAATTATCATTCGCGGTTTATGTGTATTATTATTTTAATAATAATATTGTTATTTTAGCCAACAGGAATTGCAAGAGTAGTCCCGCTGATGGCAATGTTTCCAATTTAAGATCAGGGATTTTTTAATAACCAAAAAAATTAATATTATATTTATTAAATTATTTTGATATTCATCTTTTATAATTAAGAATAATTATATAATAAATTATTAATGTAATGTGTTGTTTTATATATCAAGGTTTGATGGTCGAGCATAATTTTGATTATTTTTTGCCGAATTTTAAAATATTTGTGTAGTGAGCCCCAATTTTTAAAAAACTTGGCCAAATGCCTTATAGGTCAAAATATATAAATTTTATGTTTATTACACTTTAATATGCTAAGTGGTCTCTTTAATATAACAAGGCATATTTAA
>JAUIRJ010000296.1:20000-22714 GCA_030555515.1 Acutogordius australiensis | reverse complement strand
CCAGGACACTGTAAGGATTGACAGATTGATAGCTCTTTCTCGATTCAGTGGGTGGTGGTGCATGGCCGTTCTTAGTTGGTGGAGTGATTTGTCTGGTTAATTCCGATAACGAACGAGACTCTAACCTACTTACTAGAACGTCGACGATTTACTTCGTCGGCGAAGCTTCTTAGAGGGACAAGCGGCGATATTTTCAGCCGCACGAGATTGAGCAATAACAGGTCTGTGATGCCCTTAGATGTCCGGGGCTGCACGCGCGCTACACTGAAAGAATCAACGGGAATACCTTCCTGGTCCGAAAGGATTTTACTGGGCAATCCGCTGAACCTCTTTCGTGATGGGGATAGAGAATTGCAATTATTTTTCTTGAACTTGGAATTCCTAGTAACGGTCCTTCATCAGAGGACCGTGAATACGTCCCTGCCCTTTGTACACACCGCCCGTCGCTACTACCGATTGAATGATTTAGTGAGGTCTTTGGACGGGTCTTGACACTCGTCCTTCACCGGGCGAGAGCAATGTGCCTGAAAATTGATCTAGCTCAGTCATTTCGAGGAAGTAAAAGTCGTAACAAGGTTTCCGTAGGTGAACCTGCGGAAGGATCATTATCGTAATGAAAAGACTGCGGCGTACCCGGTTTTAATTGGGCGTCGCCGTGGTTCCTTCGCCTTAACGTTTTTCGCCTTCTCCGGACACACGCTATTCATTGTCGACTTTAATGGATATATGTGTGTTGAGAGTGTGAGAATGTGTTATCAGACGTAACCGTTTTCGACTAGGGCACCCTTTGACTTTTTCGGTGTTCTGTCAGGAACGACTTCGTCAATAATACGTAAAAGGGTGCGGCGATACAGGTTTGTGAAAGCGAACTAATCGTGCTTTTTTACGTGTGCGCGCGTTCCAAAGGGAACGATTGATTGAGAGAGGTCTCCGTCGTCTTCCTCGACAAAGAAGATGTAATGCCGTTATTTTCGACGCTCAGGCTATTCCGTCGAAGAATTTCGGCACGCGGTAAAAGGGTCTTACGCGGCTCTTAAACGTTGTGACATTTCGCGAGTATGGGGCGTACACCTTTCGACTTACGTGTACTCGGGCGCTCGCCCGTGTTTCAGCTACCTCTCATATTTTTTTCTACCGTGTCTCTGAGCCTTCGACTCCGAACCTTGCCCTTTGATAAACGGCGGAGGTTGGTGGAGCTGATATTTACGGGGGAAGGGGGCACGGGTTTTTTCTCACGATCGCGGCACCGTTGAGTGGTGTGCTAAAATTCAGTTTTAAACGTCTATACGTCAAAGTTTAAATCGTACGTGGGGGTGTGCGTTCATGGTTCTTAGCACCTTTCGATAACCGTGCTTTGTTGGTTGTGAACGGGCGCGTTCGAGTACAACGATTTTATCAATCTTTGAGCGGTGGATCACTCGGCTCGTATTTCGATGAAGAACGCGGCGAAACGCGAGAGTTAGTGTGAATTGCAGGGCACACTGAACATCAATACTTCGAATGCACTTTGCGGCTCGGAGTCGAACTCCGAGCCTCGCTCGTCTGAGGGTCGTTAAACGAAAACTTTTACTTGACGCATCCGACAAACGCGTCGTACTTTGCGAATACCGCGCTCTAACGTTTCGCTTCGGCGTTACGTATAAGGTGGTGGATTCGTTAAATCCGAAGTCTACGGGGGTACACGGGATCCGTTCGGTCGTTAACTGACGTTGCTAGTTTTTCCATCACCGACGTAATTTTTCACGACCGTGAAAACGGTGGTCTGAGCTTTCGGTTAACTTTGGGCGCGTGCACACACCGCGTATGAGACGAAATCGTACGAATAAGATTTTCTCCGTGTGTGCCGTTTACGTCGCCCGAGATTCGAGCTCGTTTAAAGGGAATTATTTAGGTGTAAAGCTTGGCGCGTTACCGAACACTGTTTTTACGATCTCGCGAACGAACGAGTGTCGACTTCGAGGTATTAGAAAACCTCAACTCGAAGAATCCTTTGTCCGACCTCAGATCGAACGAGAATACCCGCCGAACTTAAGCATATTAATAAGCGGAGGAAAAGAAACTAACGAGGATTCCTAAAGTAACTGCGAGTGAAATAGGAAGAAGTCCAGCGCCGAATCTCCCATTCGTAACGGGTGGCGAGAAATGTGGTGTGAAGG
Source organism: Acutogordius australiensis (assembly GCA_030555515.1). NCBI lineage: Eukaryota > Metazoa > Nematomorpha > Gordioida > Gordea > Gordiidae > Acutogordius > Acutogordius australiensis. Next base: position 20,558 of record JAUIRJ010000296.1, on the reverse strand, counting down.
AAAGCTCTATTCGGCTATGTCTCGAACGTTTTTCAAGTCCGTTTGATAGCGGCTCATACCTATGGAGGGTGCGAGGCCTGTGTACGAAACGTCCGGTAGCCGATACGCGTTTTCCGCAGAGTCGGGTTGCTCGGGATTGCAGCCTAAATCGGGTGGTAAACTCCATCTAAGACTAAATACCGATACGAGACCGATAGCGAACAAGTACCGTGAGGGAAAGTTGAAAAGAACTTTGAAGAGAGAGTTCAAAAGTACGTGAAACCGCTTAAAGGTAAGCGGAAGAGCTCGAAAAAGAGACGTTCGATTCAGCCGTGAACCTTTGACGGTAAACTTCCGGGGGTTTTCGAGAGACGGTTCCCCGTGAACCTTTCCTCCGTCCCGGTAGTGTCCGTCGTGCGCGGTGCATTTCGAACGTATTCGAAGTCGTGACCGATTGCGAGCGTTGTTTCATCCGTTAGCGAGGGAGTCCGTTAAGGCTTCACAAGCTCGACGGCTCAGCGAAACGATTCAGCGCGCGATCGATGTGATTTTAGCTGGCCGCGGTTGCTCGTTTTTTAA
>JAUIRJ010000296.1:0-5000 GCA_030555515.1 Acutogordius australiensis | reverse complement strand
AGAAGCTTTCTTTAAGCTTCTGGATAGCGAGTCACGGGTGTTGCCGCATAAAACCCTTTTTTGCGGCGACTTCAACTGCCACATTGGGAAGGAGAATCCCTTAAACGCTCACCTTCCCAAGCTAGTGGGGTGTCACCTGGTGGCACCGAAAAGGGAAACCAACGACAACGGAAGGCGTTACTGCGAGCTTCTGCGAAGTACCAATGGGTGCGACGTTTCTTCGTTCTACAAACGTCCCTTGCCCAAACGCGTAACTTGGAACCACCCCAACGATAAGTTCCAATACGCGTTAGATCGTATGATCTTTCCGCGCAGATTCATTAAATGGTGCAGGAATTACACTTCGATCCCGGAGACTGGTTTTAGAAGTGACCATACTCCAGTTGTGTGTGATGTGTGGAAGGCCGCTCATACGCTCAAAAGGGGAGACAAAGCTCCTTACACGAGCCTGCCTAGTCGCTCTAACAAAGCGATTCAGCTCGAGCTGCGTCCCCTCCTAGAAAACGATGAGTGGAAAGTCAAGTTTCGGGAATGTTTGAAAGGGTTGCTTCTAAAACACACAGGGACTCCGGAGGAAGACCCGCTCGGACTATCGTTGCAAGAAGCATGGCAGCAGACTCGTGTGCCTCTTCCTCGGAAGAGGAAACAGCCTGGCTGGTTTGTTAGTGTACAGTCTGAACTGACTCCGCTCATTCTAAGAAAGCAGAACCTCCGCCGGCGACTATTCAAGTTCAGAAAGGACAAAGTTCCGGCTCCGGCCGAAGACTCCGAATATCGGAGGCTTAAAGCGGAAATTAGACGTATAGTGTCACGATCGAAAAACGAGACGTTGACCTCCTTAGCACATGAGGTCAACGCCTCGATCGGGGCAAACGACGCTTGGAACGTCAAGCGGCTTATAGCTTCCCTTAAGGAGGCCAGCCATCCATGGGGGGGAATGATTAACGCTCGCTCTCCCAAAAAAGTACGGGTGCCCGGCCTTACCGCAAATGCCATGGCCTCGTACTACGAATCACTTTACGCCCACCGTGATTCCTCGGCGGGTACTCCTTTCCCTAGCCTTCCGGCTTGCAACGTCCTTTATGAACTTGATGTGGAACCGAGCATTGAGGATCTCGTCCGTTCAATTAAAAGCATGAAGAGAGGTAAAGCACCCGGACCTGATGGTTTGATACTCGAGCTTTATGTAGCTGGAGGCGCCGTATCAATTGACTTTCTAATAAATCAAGTTCGACGGATCTGGAGAGACCAAACGGTGCCGCGGTCTTGGACCACCGCGGATGTTATCGCGATTTTTAAACGGAAAGGTCCGATCGGCGATCCCGCATCCTACCGCCCAATTTCTTTACTGAATGTAAGCGGAAAGATCTTCACCGGGATTATTGCCGACCGGCTTAAACGTCTTATTCAGATGCGGGTTTCACGGACCCAGTTGGGATTTCGGGAGGGGAGCTCCACAGTCGACTTGATTCACCTGATACGTCGACTCCAAGATGAGGCTCGGATATCCAACAAGAGCCTACACGCTTTATTCATTGATCTCGAGAAGGCATTTGATTGCATTCCGCGAGACGCTCTTTATCAGGCTCTGGACCGTGTAGGCTGTCCGGGGATATTACTCAACCTGATCAAAGCGCTGCACACCGATACTTCGGCTCGTGTAGTTTTTGGAGACGAAACCTCTCGCTCCTTTAATATCGAACGGGGAGTCAGGCAAGGCTGTAGGATTGCGCCCTTCTTATTCAACATCTTTCTAGATGCTTGTCTAAAGGAAGCGAAGTGTGAGAGCACGGTCCAAACGATGAGAAGAACGGGTCCGATCTCGGACTACCTGCCTTTAGCCGGGGTCGTAACTGCACATAATGAATTTGCAGACGATATCGTGTTGCTGAACGACAGCAAGATCGAAATAGTCATTCAATTCGAAAAGATACAGGCTATCTTGATCTCCTTTAACGTCCACACTGCGATGGGTAAAACTAACTATATCGATTTAGGTGGCTTAAATCAGCACGATATCGTCACATCGTCTGGGGAAATTATTAAGGCAGTATCCAACTACACCTACCTGGGATCTATTATATATTTCAGGGGAGGGGTGACATCCGAAATCACTCATAGAATAGGTGTAGCCCGCGATGTGTTCACCGGCCTCTTACCGGTCTTTGCCAACCATGCCATCACCAGTAGAACGAAGCAACGTTTGTTTAACAGCTGTGTGCTGCCCAGTCTGATGTACGGATCGGAGACTTGGAACATATTCAAACGCCAAGTCTCGCGCTTGGATGGTTTTATAAATACTTGCATTCGTAGAATGTTGGGTATAGATAAGCGCGCTCGCACCCGTGTACAGGTCTTACGGTGTGCGTTCCCGATCCCGAGCATGAAGGACGTAATCGCGAAACGTCAACTGGCGTACTTCGCGAGGATCGTCCGAGGTGGTACTTATCAGAGCTCAAGGTACGCGTCGTCTGTTGAAGTTGGACCCACATGCTTTGGGTCCCGGCAGCAATCCCGTTGGGACTACCATATCGAGTCAGCCTTTCAGTGGCTGCGTGACTCCCACATCGAACGAGAGGGCTCGCCCTTTACCGTGGGTGGTCAGGCCTGTCAGTCAATCGACGACTTTGTCGATATCGTCCTTTCTTTGGAAAGGGTCCAACCCAGTTTACTCTTTACGTCTCGCGCTCCACAGAGGTTTTGGCCTCCTCTGAATGAGAGGGAATTCGGGGTAGTACGCTGTGACGTCCCTGGATGTACCCTGATCTTCAAGAGTCTAAAGCTTCAGCGTATTCATTATACGCGCTTCCATGTGAGAGGCCAAGGAGTCGGCGAGTTCGGGTGCATCCCCGGATGCAACAGCCGATATAAAACGAAAGGTCATCTCCTGCGTCACATTCGTAACTGTCACGCAGGGGTTATTGCTGAGGAGGTCGAAGTAGGAAGAGTTAATCTCGTCACCGAGAGACTTGTTGATGGTCGAATTCCGCCCGTACTCGAGGAACAAACAGCGATGTCGGAGACCGCTAGAGCCAGCCAAGTCAGGAACCCACGGAGGGCGTGGTGGAAGGAAAGACTCCAGCGAGATGGGGCGTACGAATGTCCGCTTTGCGGACGGCGGTATCCCCTCGAGCACTATAAGAGCCTGGAAAACCACTACGCCCTCTCCCATGGTGCCTCTCTCCGGCGGCAACATGGGCGTTCGTCAGAAGCGGACCGATGACCCAGGTGATATGATGCAAAATCCAAAAAACAAGGCTCCAGTCACGATTGTGGGTGGGTCCAACCCTTTGTTTAAGGAGCGTTTCAGGCTCCTCGCCCTTAAGGCGAGAATATTAAAACGGGAAAACCCAAAAACACTAAAAAAGCAGTCATCGTGCACCTGGCGAGATCTTGTTGAGACTAGCGTGGGATCTTTGATCCAATTATGACTTATGCGAATCGTAGGATTCTCTGATGCCTGCGGTCCGCTTTTAGCGGACGGACCACAGGGATAACTGGCTTGTGGCAGCCAAGCGTTCATAGCGACGTTGCTTTTTGATCCTTCGATGTCGGCTCTTCCTATCATTGTGAAGCAGAATTCACCAAGCGTTGGATTGTTCACCCACTAATAGGGAACGTGAGCTGGGTTTAGACCGTCGTGAGACAGGTTAGTTTTACCCTACTGATGACCCGTTGTTGCTATAGTAATCCTGTTCAGTACGAGAGGAACCGCAGGTTCAGACATTTGGTTCAGGCGTCCGGCTGAAAAGCCGACGGCGCGAAGCTACCATCTGGGGGATTATGACTGAACGCCTCTAAGTCAGAATCCCACCTAGAAACGTAACGATATTTCGGCGCGCCTCGTAGTCGAGTAACTCAATATACGGTACCGTTTACGCGGTTACCGAACGAAGTTGAAAGCCGGACCCGTTGATTCGATTCACGATTAACGTTGAACCAACGACCGGCTCAAAGTTCGTCACGGCAGACGAGGGTGAAAAATCGTGAGTAGACGACTCAATTACCGATCGAGGTAATGTACTTTGTAGAGCAGCCACCTTACTGCGATCTATTGAGTTTCAGCCTTCGATCGAAGATTTGTGTTGAAATTTTTTTTTGCCTTTCACGACGGTGACGGAAAGTTGTTTTGACATGGGAATTTTTTCGGAAAGGGTTATGAAGTAGATCCGCAGAAATCTCATCCTGGTTATAGGTGTTTGAACACATAAGTTTTTTTGGAGCCAGTTGATTGAGGGGTGACCGAAAAGTCACTACACGGTCAAGTATTTTTTTTATGTATAGTGGTAGGTGACGAAAATGTCATTCTAGGGATAGGTGTTTTAATACTTAATAAATTTTTGATTTTTTATATATAATTTTGAGGGGTAGGTGACAGAAATGTCATTCTAGGGATAGGTGTTTTAATGCTTAAGAAATTTTTGATTTTTAACATAATATTTTTGTATATAGAATTTTGAAGGGTAGGTGACAGAAATGTCATTCTAGGGATAGGTGTTTTAATGCTTAAGAAATTTTTGATTTTTAACATAGAATTTTGAGGGGTAGGTGACAGAAATGTCATTCTAGGGATAGGTGTTATAATGCTTAAGAAATTTTTGATTTTTTATAAAGAATTTTGAGGGGTAGGTGACAGAAAAGTTACCTCAGGGAGCGGTCTAGAAATTTTTTTAAGACTGGTGGTAGGTGACATAACATTCTAGGGATAGGGGTTTTAATGCTTAAGAAATTTTTATTTTTTTTATTTAGAAGGGTAGGTGACAGAAAAGTTACCTCAGGGAGCGGTCAAAGAAATTTTTTTTATCATGGTGACGGATTGTTATTTGAGTGTTGGTGACAAAAAAAGTTATCACCCACATTTTTTTCAGAATAGAGTATTTTAATACGAAAGGCGAAAAAAAAGTTTATTTACGTATTCAAGGTTCTCTGGTCAAGGGCCGTTTATTAGAGCTTCAAGAACTTAGAAAAATTTTTCAACCGAACCAAGGTGACGGATTGTT
>JAUIRJ010000295.1:0-22924 GCA_030555515.1 Acutogordius australiensis | reverse complement strand
TATAGGCAAACATAAAAAATGAGTGAAGAATAATAAAATGTACGTATAAATATATAAAAATAAAAAAATTCTAAATGGTTAAATATGAATGAATAAAAATTGTAAATAAAATCTTTATTAAATATATACCAATGAAAAAGGGGTGAAGATAATAAATAAAAACTAAAAACACTTATAATCACGTTTAAATACTTCTCTAGGAGTTTATAACTTAAACAAGGTAGTCATATTAAATAAACCCTACTAAACTAATATTCGGTGTTTTTAGCCTGAAAATATATGAATCTAAATACATTATGCTATAAAATTGTAATGCTCAGGATATACTCTCAATTGGTCACGCAAGCGTTTATTGTGCAAAAAATCATCGTCCCAAAGCGAATCTTGGATCTGAACCAGGCGTTCCATGGTAGGTACAAGGGCAAGTTTTTTGTCCTCATCTACTATATTCCGTTCAAGTTTGTACATCGAATCAGATTCGAGTTTGATGTGGTCCTTCTTTTCTGTAAATGTGTTATGTTGAAAAAATGTAAAAATATTGTTAAAAATGCAAATAAAAAAAATCATATAAAAAATTTTCTTCAAGATATTAGCTATAATATACAGATGTAAGAATATTTATTTAGCCAATATGTTAGATGCTGTAATTTAGCAATATAGGATTTTTATAGAATTCATTATTAATTTGAATGTATTTTTTTCACAAAATTAAAAACAATGTTATTTTCATAAGTAATATACAAACAATTTATTGGTAATAATTAATTGAGTTTAATACTTTCCTTATGAATTATAAAATTTATTTTAAAACATATAGAGAAACCCACACAGTATAAACAAAAAGAAAATAGATATATTTTGTTTTCCCAAATACAAACCTTCAGCTTGGATTTGTTCGTTTGCTATTGCATCCCATCTTCTTTCTTGCCGTCTAGCACCAGCCACAATAACATAATCGACATTCTTCCAATGCAAAAAAATATAAGTTATGAATGAGTTAAAACATAGGCTATTAAATATATACATGATTTGGCAATAATTAATTGGCCACTTTTAAATATTTATGTTACATTTTTATAAATATAACAAACTTTCAAAATCATGTATTGTATAAACATCACTCAATATTTTGCTAGTTTCTTTTATCAAAATAAAACTATTGAGAAAAATTAAAACACGCTTAACCATTTTTATCCATAATGCACATAAAAAGTAATTTATAATCAAATAAATTTATGGAGCTAGTAGCTTCACATAAAAAACTATGATAATTTTTATTAATTTCTATATTAATATTAATATAGGAATGAATATTAAAAATTAATATTTTTTTTGGACTTTTTGTTGTAAAGCAAATTTAAAATAACAAATTATATACTTGTGGATCATTTTTCATTTCAATGTAGTTGGGGCACAAATGACATTTGAATCGAAACAGGAATATGGGTGATGTGTAATAAGCACCTATCCTTTTTTTCTCAGCATTATATCTAACTCCCATACCAATATGGTTCCCACAACCATTACACCAAATGTTGTAAGGCATTTCAAACCTAAAACAATATGTTTTTTAGGTTACTATAAACTTTCTTTTAAAATTATAAGTAACTTTAAATATTTCTAATGTTGCTAACCATAAAAGGAAGAAAGTATTAAGCTAGCTATTTATGATTTATGATAAAAACATATTTATCTATAAACTTTCTAAGTGACATTATATAAAAAATATGGAAGTTTATTTATATGTTCCAAATTATGCCAGTGTAAACATTATAAAGTTTAATTATAATTTTGGAACCATCAAAATTGATATGCAAAAGCCCCTGGGGCAATAGGATCAAGTGTTTTGCCACTGTTATAACATCCATTGAAATGATGTAACATTCTCAAGAATATTACAGCAAGCAGGCTTTACAACCCTAGCAAAAGGCAAAGGCTAGAATCATTTACCTGCTAAAACAATACCCATAGCTTATAACTCAATCATCAATTAACACAATTTGGCTCATATGAAAAAATATAACGGATTAATGGCAAATATATAAAAATATCAATATTTGTTTTTAAATTACCTAATAACCATAATGCCTTGACTAAGCTTGGCAGCTCTTTCACGAAGATGATGAGTTCCATGATATCTGTTTAAACTTCCGTGCTTCTTCCAATCAAAATCTGGTGGATAGTATTTGTTAACTTGTTTTCTGTCGGACTAAAAGATTTATACAAATAAATTTACCATTTAAATTAATCGAAAAAATGTGATATTTTAATTTTGATAATGTCTTGTCTTTGCTCTAAAAAGCAAAATGGCGCAAAAAATAAATCTTCATATTACAGCAATTATATCCTTAACCAAATCAATTAGTTTACATATTTCATATATAGGATAATGATATAACATTACATAATTTTTAAGGGTGATGGTAACCAAAAAAAACACAGAACTTGTACGCAAAATTGTCTAAAATGACGTCTTTTTTATAAGAGAGTGCCGAATACCCTTAATTTTGTAATAATTTAGTTTTTAATTTTCGAGTTATTTGGGGCACGTACAAAGTGAGTTTTTATTATCGTGAAATTCTGAAATTTTTAAAAATTTTATTTTTTCAAAATTTTTTAAAAAAATTTTTATTTTAGAAAAAGCATTTTATGCGCATATACTAAATTTGGCAACTTTTTAAAATTTTGAGTTTTATTTCAAAATAAATTTTTCCAAAATTTTGAAAATTTCACAAAAATAAAATCTCACTTTGCACGTGCCCTTGTTTAATAAACCAGTCGCCTAATATCAATGTTCAGAATATCAAATTTTGAAAATATTTTGGGTAATCTTTAGTCTTGTTTTTATATTATTTTAGAGAAGGCTACAAGCAATTTATTGCTTGAACCTGATTGGAATGCGATTATGCAAATATGCGACATGATTAGACAAAAAGATATAATGTTAATAATTTATTATTTATTTTTTTTAAACAATAAAATATGGTATTAGATTATTTTTTCAATTATGGGATATCTTTTTGGGTTTAATTCTTGTAGTTCCATAATAAAACACCTGCTAGTGTTAAGGTTTGTAGGCATAGGCTTATATAAAATGGGTGGCTTTTGTTTGCAATCACCCAATCTACAATTAGGCTCTTTAGAACAAGTGCTCTTCTCCAACTATATTATTTTATATTATAAATTTATAATAGGCCTAAGACAGCTATTCAACTTATTAGAAAGAAATTGTTTTCAACCAACCCAAATGTTGTCATCTATACTCTTCAAGTTTTAATATTTTTTCTAAATATATATAGGTATTGGAATCTGTTGTTAAAAATTGTGGTAAAAGCATATATCAAGAAATTGCTACAAAGGAGTTTATGACTGACATGAAAGATGTTTATAATGTAAAATTTTTAATATCTTACATAAATAATAGGATCATTCTAATGAGCAAATAAAGCAAAAAGTATTAGAACTTATTCAAATTTGGTCCCATGCTTTTAGAGATGAACCTAAATATAGTATTGTTAAGGATACATATATCATGATGAAGTTAGTTGGTAATTAATCCTATTTATAATTTAATAATATTGTTTTTTTACCTAGTTTTCATTTTTAAAATATCTTATACTGTTTGTTATAATAGGATATAATTTCCCTATACTAAAAGAGAGTGATGCCATGTTTATGACTGAGACTCCCCCAGATTGGGTTGATGGTGAAACATGTAATAATTGTAAAACTACTTTTACCCTAGTTCAGAGAAAGGTTTATTTATTATATATATGTATTCAAAACTTTTATATAGTTTTATGAACCTATATAACTTTTTAATTTTTTTTAATAATCTTATTATGATGATTAAATATAATTTTATATCTGTTTTCTTTTTTTAGACATTTTTGCACATTGATGTTTTTAAGTTTACTTTGTATAAGAATATTATTTTAGCTTACAAATGTTATATAGCACCATTGTCGTTGCTGTGGCCAAATCTTTTGCCAAAAATGTTCCTCTAAAAGCTCCATAATTCCCAAATTTGGAATAGAACGTGAGGTCCGAGTCTGTGATGAATGTTTTGCCATAAACAATAAACATAATGGTTATTTAAAATTATATTTAGTATTGAAAATGTTAAAATAACGCCAATTTTAAATTAATGTAAAAATATTGATCCTGGTACATTGGGGATTCATATAATAGTTATTTTGATAATCTTTTTGCAATGAAAATTGTACGAATTATTTTAAACACCTCTGTAAGTTCAACTACAATTTATCTTCACATTCACATTTGTAAAAAAAATAAATTAGGTGTAAATATGTTGCATACTAGTTTTGGTCTCATACAATTTTTATATAAAAGAAATTTTTAAATATGCTCAAATCAAATTTTTCCAAAACAAAAACGACCGAGCAAAAACCTTTTGTGTTTTGCCAACCCCTCGATAAGTTTGTTTTGGAGTAAAATTTTGTTATCATATGGCTTGTCTTAAAATTACATTTAAATCTGATTTTGAGTTTTTTTGCATAATGTATTTAAACTTATATAAATATGGATTGCGCCCTAACATGTTTTTATTTTTTGTTCAATTACTAATGTACAATACGTTTAGGTCTATAGCCCAATCTTTTGGCTAAAGAGGTTGTTTTAATCGGTTGTTTAAATCTAAAAAAAGAAAAACAATTTTTTTTTGTTATTTTGTATTTTGAATTAGGACCAGGAATATTTTTTGATTTGAACCTAGAAATTTCTTATTGGCAAGCTACTTAAAATTTTCAATAAAATAAATACACTGTGTCAGAGTAATATCATTTAATAAGTTTGTCTTTTTTTTAACAGCTAAGAGCAGATATAAAAAAAGCTTGGCATGGCTTAAATTTAATTTTTTTTTCAATATAGACTTGGCTCGCTTGTCCCTGTTTAAATTAATCCGACTCGTTTTTTCAGGAAGGGGGGGGGGGCCTTGGAGTTTTTAATTTTATTTTTAATTTTGACTTAGAGCCTAATGATTTGAAATTGTATTGACTTCTTAACTTTTACAGAAACGGCCGAAGCCCGTAAAAGGCATCAACAACAAGACGGCTCAGCTGATCGAGATAGATCACCTTCGCTTTACGACAGTGACGAAGATTACGAACATTATGATACCATTCCTTCAAACAACACTGCAAAGGTTTAAATATATATTATAAATTACTAACAACGTTTAAAATAATTTAAACGTGTGTTATAACGGTACTCAAACTAATCTTTGGTTTTCTGTACAAGCATTATTAACTTTCTGTTTTTTATTATATTTTCGTTTAATCGCATAATAATTCTGTTTTTCTTTTATATAATTAGTGTATTTGATGTGATCAAATAAGCAGTTCCATAATACAAAAATAAAAGGGTTACTATAATATGTAAATTCAAATATTTGAAATAAATAAGCTGGCACATCCTAAGTTAAATTTGGCCAAAATAACTTTTTTATTTACTTAACTAGAAATTAGTATATTAATCATAGACGTTTGTTCCCTTTTTATTTTATAGAGAAATATTATCGATCATACTTTTTTCTTTTTCTTTATATTTAACATTTTTTTTGTATATAAGTTTGCGTTTAAATCTGTTATTCATTACATATATATCCAAAATAGTCTTTATTTGCTATTCTTTTTATGAATTCGATTTTTTTCAATATATAATTTTATCATAGACTCATTCTATCATGGCCAGACCACTTAAAGAATCTACAGGGGCCAATGCTAAAAATGATAACTTACCGCTGGAATACATAAATAGTCCGCTGAGTAAACAAAGTCAACAACCGCCTCTTAAAACGGAACAGGAAGAAAAAGAGGAAATTGAATTGGCGCTAGCCCTATCAGCCAGCGAAGCTGAATCAAACCTGGCTAAAGCTGCTAAAGTACTAATACAAGAGGGGCTCTAGAGTTAACCTCATTTTTTTAAATTTTTTGAAGTTTTAACTTTTTTAATATCTTTTTATGAATTTTTATTTCAGAAAAAGTATTTTTAATGATTTTAATCAAGATTAACCATCAGGGAATTTTTTTTCGAGATTTTATAAAAAAAAAAGGATGAACTTTGAATGCCTCTTTATCTATTACTATATTTTGGGTCGATTAAAATTTTTTTGGTGTTAATGTTTAAATATCACATATAGCGTTTATTAATTATTTAGTTGACGGTGTAGTCAAGCCTTAGATAGTAGTTATTAAATAAAATAAAAATGTTTTCTGATTTAATTAAAATATTAATATTTACCATATTTTTCTACCGTGAATGATATTTTTTTAACTTGTAGGCAATTTAAGGTTTTTTGAATATGCACCCGTTTTTATTTTTTTACTCTTGACCTTTTTTTTATTTTTGTTATGCTGTATGTCAATTTTATTTTTTGTCAATATGATCAAATAAATTTTTATTATTTTAATTAGAATTCAAAATACTTATATCTTGGTGTTGGTCCCACTGGAGTCATGGAATCGAGCAAAGTAATTTTCCAATTTATATCTAGCATTTCTTTGCCAAATTTTACATATAATTTTATGAGGAGATTTTATCTGCAAGTAAAAGAAATTAGATTTCAAAATTTAAAAAAATTGATAATTATTAAATAGCAAAATAACATATAGTTTATAATTTAGGGAATCATATTTGCCTACATGATTAGTGTTTATATATAATTATATCAGCTTTTAAAATACATTTATTTTTATACTTGTGTGCATTTTTCCAGTTTTTTCCTTTTATGTTATTTATATTCTTTTTTATATCAATAATTTAAATAATTATTATACTTATAAAATTTAAAATATAAAGCCACATTGCTATTTGTATTTTGACAAATATTTTGTGATAAGCACTTTTTACTGTAATATCTTTTATTTATATAAGCATACATATATTAATTAGTGTAATTAAAAAATTGAAAAAAAACTTTTTTCTTTATCGTACATTCACTTGTATTTACACAAATAATTATTAATTTTTGTTAGGTATTAAAATTTATCAAAAAATTTCCAATTAAAATATCATGAAATTTAAAATTGTATTTTTTAATATTTGTTTTTTGTATTCAGCAACCGCAAAGAAATCCGGTCGTTCAGCAAACCCAAAATTATTACACTTCGGTTGAGAATGACATGGAAAATGAATTAGCTCGATACTTGGACCGTGATTATTGGGAACAAAAGCAAAAACAACTTAATATGAAATTATCTGCACAGCCAGATTCAGGTAATTATTTTTTGAAATTTTGAAGCTAGTTTTTATTTTTTAAAATTATATCCGGCTGCCGTGGTAATGTTTTATTACTCGATTTCTTTTTACACAAACTAGAGTATACTAATATTTTTTTTTAATCTCGAGGCCACACAAAATATAACCTTGACGTTTTTTACGACATTTAAATGTTTAAGTTGAAAAAATGTAATAACAAAAACAGAAAAAAGATTGGAATTTAGGACATAAATAGCGCTTTTAGTATTACCTTTTTGTTTAATTTGTTTAAAAAAAACATTATCTCTTTTTTTGTTTTCGTTTAAAAAATTAGCTACCTGCGTTTATAACATTGCTGCATGCAAGCCAATTTGCTTTTTGTATTTAATTTTCAGATCCGTAATTTTGAGCTCCAGTCGGTGAGCCCTTTTATTATGAAAAAAACACATAATATGTGTGTTGGGAGGGGGGGTTTGGACATTTTTAAAATTTTCTGATTGATCAAACTCTTTAAAATAGTCTTAAAGATTAAAATAATATAACAAAATTAATAAATTTTATTGGCTCTAATTGATTTTAATATGAATAGAGGGAGCTAACCTCAATTTAAGATAAAATATTTTCGATTATTTTATCCACTGTTGTTTTAATTCACATTTTGACAGTTTTGATATATATATATATATAATATAATTTAAGAATACAAACCTGTTTGTTTAAAACATTTTCGAATTCGTTTGTCGTTTTTTATAATCAAATTTTGTAAGCCAGTTAAAAAATTGGAAAAAAATTTTAAAATAAAATAAAAATTAAAAAATTTATCTATATTTTACAGCTAATTTATTAAATTCGCACTTTTAATGATATTTTTATTTCTCTATCGTGTCCATTACCGTTTGGGGTGCAAATTTGGTAAACAAATACAAGTGTATTAGAAAATATAATATTATTGTTTTAGGTAGAGTTACAGTTAATTTTAATTGTTTAGAAAATCAGTTAATTTCTCCAATTTTGGTCAACAGGATTTTGGGTTCCAAGATTGATTTTAAAATGGTAAAAATTTTTGAGTGAAGGCCATCATGTAATTGTTATCTAGCGGATTAACCCAACCTCTGCAAACATACATGAATTTTTAGAGATCTGTGTTATTTGGGCAATACAAAAAACAAATAATGGCTAACATGGCAATTATAGAATATTTATATATTTTTACTTCTAGGTTATATAAATTCTAATAACAATAACATCAATTCCAATTTTATCGGTACGACTCCCACTGCCCCAGATGCTATGACAAACACAAATTCACACCCTTCGCCCAGTCCTTCCCTCATTTCAGGGTTCTTACCACCACCTACCCCTAGTGTAATTATAGAAAATTCGTCTGCTATCAATAGCGGTAGTAAAAATATGAATCAACAGCTGGGAAATTCAAGCTATGGGGTAAAAATATTTTTTTTTGCGAATTTATTGAGGTTATAAGGGACAGGTTTCAGTTATATTATTTTATTTAAATTGTTAAGCCTAAATTTACCTTTACACATATATAAAATTTAAAGTTTATTTCTTGTGGGTATTTTATAATATTTTTATTCATTTTTTTCGAATTTTTACATACAATCGCGCACGGTCTCTAAATTTGAAGCCGAGTTATTGTGTAAAAAAATAAAAAATTTAAATTTACATAAAAGCTTTACTTGTTTTTAAATATTGTCTTATAAGTTAATATTTAATAATATCTGTCATATCTAATGTTTGCTATGCCTATTAGAAATAATTATGAAATAAAAACTAAAAAAAACAAGAAATATTTTACTTTTGCATTTGAAAAACAGCAAAAGCTTCCAGGCTCTCAACTTCTTCCTACGGGAGCATTTTTTCAAGCTAATAACCCTACCACCACATCTAGCCAATTCCAACAGATTGAAGAATTTTCGGGAGCCCTGCAGAACGGGATAAACATATTCGTTAAGCGTATGCAAAGTAATGCCTCGCGTAATCGGTCGATCGTCAATGATTCTTCCGTTCAAACGTTATTTGTAACGCTGAGTCAATTGCAACCTAAATTGCTCGAACAGATTAGGGGTCAGGAGGACAGGCGAAGTTATTTTTTTTTCAATATTTTAATTACACAGGTCAACAATTTTTTGAGAGTCATGAGTTAACTACAAAGATCAAACATGCCATCTTAGGGAATATCAAATTCGTTTACCGTTGTTCTTAATCAAACTTAGTTAGTCCGTTATAAACATTAAAAATGTTTAAAAAAAAGGTCAAAAAACCAAATAAGATTAAAAAACAAAAATAAATTGAAATTTATTTTTGTATATTCACAATAGTTAAACTGTTAAATTCAAACTTCAAATATTTTCATTAAAACCCGATAATATATCGTGTCGTATTTAAGTTGGGACGCGAAATATTTTGTATTATTTAAAAGCCGATGTAAGAGCTTGATATATAAATAAAATTTATTTTCCATTATTTGTGATTAAAAATATAAGTAACAAGGAATTTTTATATGAAAAAAAAGATTTTTAAATTTTTTTAGGGTACATTTAGATCTGTTAATTTGGTTAAAAAAGGCCATTTTTTGTTATAGATGGATCTAAGGAGCCGAAGACGGAAACTAAGAAAAACGAAAAATATATGTGAGATTAGGCCATCATGGGGATGCATTCTTTTATGTTTTCATAAAATTCACGTTTTTGACACTGATATTTGTTGACCTGTGTTATGTAGTTTTAAAATATAATTTTTTAGTTTTTAGATGAATTTTACTACATTATGGTTTTATAAGGTTTAAAATGGTTTAAGATAATAGAAAAATCTTTGGTTATTGATAATAAAAATTATTTTTTATTGTATCTAATTTGATCTTTTTTATTACACCTTTATCATAAATATTTCTTATTATATTTATTAAACAGGAATTTGAATAAATTTATTTTTGGATTAAGAAGTATAGAAAATGAATAATATTATAAAAATGCAAATTAATTGGGCTGGCGAGATATTAAATCTATCGGGTGAGAATTGTATGAGACAATTACTTGTCGTTTAATTCGTCCCAAGTGTAATTTTGTCATCAGTTTATAATATGCGTTTATCGGCTTTATATAATTTCACCCTCTAAATATTTCTTAATATTTAATCTTCATCTTTCGATCGCCTTGATATCTTTCCTTGAGGCACAATCTTCATCTAAGATAGAAAATCCAACTTAGATGAAGGATGTGCCCCAAAGCAAGACATCAGCAGTATAAGGCGATTAGAAAAGACAAAGATTTAAGTTTTTTTAAGAAATGTTTGAAGGGTAAAATTACGTGTATTAATCCACAAACGCTAATTACAAAGTTATGACAGAACTACCCTTGGAAAACGAAGTAGTTAAACGATAAGTATTTACCCAATAGGTTTGATTTCTCACCAACCCATTAAATTAAATGCACCCTAGAATATTATTACATTTTCCTATATTAAAATAAATCTTTAAATTTATGTATAATAATTTTATACTAGTATCTTTAGTTGCAACTATATTGTAAAAAATAATATATGATATTGGGCAAATTTTGATAAATGCAAATTATTATAAATTTAAATTTTTTATTAAAACAGTTTGATGATTGTTTTTTCTAATATATCCTATAGATCAATTAGAAACGATGCAAGATAAAATTTCGCAACTTAAGGATGCGAGAGCAGCATTAACGGCCCTACGTGAGGATTATAGGGAACGGGAACGTAAAGAAGCAGAGGCAGTTGAAGCTAAGAAAAAACAACAGATGGCGGAAAAACTCGAGCTTATGAGACAGAAAAAACAAGTTATCATCTTGAAAAATACCTTTAAATCTTTGTTCAGAATTACATAGAACAGCAAAAACCCTTACTTTCACGGATGATGTATTTAATATTGATTGATAAAATATATATTTTAGGACATAAAGTGTTTATAGGATCGATCACGCATCGATTCCATTTTTGGGAACCTTTGTTATAATTAAATACTTATGACCTAAAATGGATATTAGGTAGCCAGGAATTGATTTTTTTTAATAAGATTTTTATTTACAATTCCATCTGTCATTAGAAATAATCAAGACCTATTTAGAGGTTATGATTGAGCTTAGATTTAAATATTTTTTCCAATGATTTGCACTTTGTAATATATAAATTTTGTTTGATCTTAGGAATACCTAGATCTACAACGCCAAATTACCTTCCAAAGGTTGAGTGCTCAACAGCAGGGTTCGCTTGGATCAGCCTTTTATCATAACCCTAACCCTCATGCAATGTTAGGAAACAATCAATCTTTTCAACCGGCGCCTCAAAACTTTACAAATTTTATAGGAAGTGGTCAAAATTATGGTATGGCTATGGGCAATAACCCTAATATGGGTTCCGCACCTCAAACTAACATAGCACCAATGGCCAAGTATACATTATTTGTATATTTTGTTTTATGTATACATGTATTTATCTCTTTTTTTTCTACACAAAGACTGAAAAAGTTAAAATTGATTTTACTTTATATTATTCGATTATATCAATAAGTTTAGTAAAATGGTGTTCTAAAATTTTTTAGATTGCTTTATCTTAAAATATTTAATAAAATTGAATCTAAATTTTAATATCCAATTTTTTCTTTTAATTTACAATTTTTAATTATTTTAGATTGTAATTTAGATTTTTATATTAGTCTTTTTTCTAGCAATTAACTTATTTGTAACCACATAATTATTTCTATGATTGCAAAACACCTATTTTTAATCCTTGGATTTAACATTTTTTTTTCGCAACATGTCTGTAATAAATTTTTTTATTCAAAATAATAATTTTATTTTTTGAAAAACATATTTTTACAAAGCTATTGATAGTTGGTGTAGGGTTTATATAAAGTTGACGATTCAGTAAGCTTCTATTTTAAAAAACATATAATTAAATTAGGTATTAACCTGGGTAAATTGGTTAAATGCTTAATAGTTTTTTTAGAGAACTATCATGGAATTTTTAAGCCGTACTTTATAGGAAAAATTTATTATAATTTTTACTTGTTAAAAATAATAATTCTTATTCTATCAAACATCTTTTTTTTCAATAATAAGCAAAACCTTACTTAAATTTGGCACCCTAATCTAATCCCAACCAATTTTTAGATTACCCCTAAAATCTAACTCTAACTCAAAATTTAAATTTAAAAATATATTTTTATGGAACGTTCAATTATATTAGTAGTCCTAGCTCCTTAGCCGTTTTTCGTATAAAAACTACTGTAGTTTTTGCTCTGTAATTTAGTGTGCAAAAGAACTTTAATCTAATTATGTAAAAATAGATGAATAAAAAAATTCAAATTTTTTATATTACCCCAAACTAACCCGGCGATTATCCGCACAGCACAAAAGGCTCTTGTAATTGTTCTAAGATCCCACGGTCATATTAATACCCAAATCCTTGAAATACATTTTGTATTTAATTTATCTATATCCTATTTATAGTTGGAATCCTATGCCTCAACAGTCGCACCCTCAATACAACGATGGGCAACAAGTTTATTTTGACGGAACCGTTAATGCCCCAACTAATAATAATGCGTGCTCCATTGTGCCTGGTAAGGAACCTATTTCTTATCAACCCCCAAGTTCTTATATACCCCCTCCCGGTCCTCCTGCTCATAATTATTATGGTATATACGTCTACATGTTATTAATTTTATTTAGTTTTTTTTTCAAACTTTTATTTTTCATTGTTCGCTTTACAAAGTATGAATTTTTTTAGAAAAAGCATTCAAACATAAATTTTTAAATCGCAAATTTTTTTTTTGTTTATGCGTTTTTTTGAGTTTCGAGTAATGATTATTATAAATTTTGCATTTAATGATTTGGAAGAGTAGAATATAATTCAAATTATCTCTTATTTTATATGATAAAATTTTGTTAAAAAATAAAATGGCTTATAATCTTTTATTCGCCTATTTTACACAAATTTAAGGTGTGCTCAAAAAAAAAATTTTTAGCTGTAATAGGAAATCTTTATTTTAAATATTAATTATATTTCTATCGTATGTTAGGTGCCCCTCAGCATTATTATCAACCTGCATCGTCGAATTTTTCTTCTAATTCAGGACCTTTGGATCAGACGGGCCGACAAAGTTATATGCCCCCTTACGCTAGCAATAACGCTTTTATGGGGCCAGTTTTTAATATGCAGGGTATATTTTATTAATTGAATTTTATATCCTCATATTTATAATTATTGTAAATATATTATTTCTTTATATAATAATTCCATTGAAACTTATTTTATAACACAGGTCAACAAATTTTTAGAGTTATGAGCTAACTAATTAAACCTGCAATTTTAGGGATTTCAAAATCCGTTTATCTTTTTTTCTAATCAAACTAGTCAGCTATAAACATTAAAAATTTTAGGAAAAAATGTCAAAAAAAAACAAAAAAGATTTAAATACAAAAATGAATTCAAAATTCTTTTGATAATATATCGCGTCGTATTTAAATTTATCAAATTATTCTGTTTTATCTAGAAGGTGATGTAAGAGCTTGGTATACTAAAAATTTTATTCTTTAATTGATAAATATAAGTTACAAGAGATATTTAAATGAGAAAAAGATTCTCAAATTTTTTCTTCTTAAGGTATTCTCGAGGTCTCAAAATGTGTTATAAAGCCAATTTTTTAATATGGACGGATCTAAGGAGGAAGGTAGAAAAAACTACGACAACCTGAAAATATATATGAGATAAGGCCATCATGGGGATGCATGCTTTTATGTTTTCATAAATTATTTGCTATATCTATATATTTCTTGACCTGAGAAATATAATTTATTCTTTCCTCCTTTTTGATTTTTTATACCTTACTAAGAGTTATATTGAATAAGGCTGTATAGCTGACTTTTGTTTTCTGACGTCTAGATTTTAAAAAGTGCGAACTCAACACCTTTTAAGATCTTATACTCCTATTGCCTCATTGTAGGGTATAATAATTTATATTAATTAGTTTTGAGTTTGAAAAAACGTATGTCTTTTTTTCGATTGTTCGTTTATATAATTGTACCAACTATTTACATAAAGTGTGAAAATATGTTTATTAAATTTAGGGATGCAACATTCCTTACCTCCTAAGGGTCAGGATAACATTATCCAGAGCAATTATCAAGCTTCGTATGTCCCCACCGGTGGTCCTAGCGCATTGAATATGGAACTAAATAATCAGTCTGCTCAAATGATTTCTTCACAAATTGGAAATTACAACGCCGTGAATGATGCTAATATAAAAGCTCCCACTACAATTACCAAAAACAAAGCCGTAGGCGCTGGAAATGTAGATATAAGCGCTAAAAAGAACGAACCTGACGAAGTTCAGCTCATAAGCTTTGACTAGAAATATTTTATATTGACGGAAACCTTTAGAATTTTTGTTGTTTTTTGAACAATTTATTTTTGATCAACTCTTTTGCCCAAAAAATGAGTTTGGAGCAAAAAAATTTGTCTTTCACTTATCTGTACACAAAGGGCATTGAAATATGAGTTTTGGGATAAGCAAAATTTATTTTACATTTTAATGAATTATTGAAAAATTATTTTATCCGGAAAAAAGTCGGAAAATTTAGGTGCAGAACAATGAATAACAATATATAGATAATTTTTTCTGTAACACATTTTATTAAATAAAATTGTATAAAAAAATAAAATGTGTATTTTTATTTGTTTCGTCTAAACTTAATAAAATTTTTGTTTAATTTTTATTTACCTATATTTTGCAAGCCTGAATGTGGCTTAAAAAGGCTAGAAATTTTAAATTAAAGCATTTCATTTCATATAACATTTTTTTCACGCGATATTGTGTATATTTAAATGTTAATTTTCGTTTTATAATTTTTAATTTTCTTAATTTTGATTTACGTACTCACCTTTTATTTTGTCCACTACTCAAGCCAAACTTTTTTTCCCTTTTTTTACACGCTATAACATCTATATAATTATTTATTTTTATTGCCGTTTAAATAATCATTTGCTGACCGATGATGTATTAACATTAATATATTCATGCTTATTTATAATAATTTTTTAACACCTTTGTCTATAAATGGGCAATATATATCAAACCTACATAATATGTCTCTATTTATTCAACACGTAATACTAAAACTTTGACGAAATTTGTGTTAAAATGGAAGTTGTAATACAAATTATAAAAACTTATAAAAAAAATAGTAAATTGTTATAAAAGATAAAACGGAAGCCACTATAAAATGTGAAAATGTTTTAAATAAATTTGGTTTGGATTGAAAGGCACAAAAAATTGAGCAAAAACAAATATATAAAAAAACCCAAATCTAAAATTTTAACTACATCTTGCATCTAAAAGGGAAAATTACTAATCACATTATATAATACTTTAAGTTTTTTGGAATAAATAATTTAACTAAAATGAGTTCGGTATTGGAAATTAATAAAAGATGTTGGATTTATAAAATAAAATATCGAAATATTAAAGTCATTTTTGCTCTTTTTACATTTTTCTTATCATTTGAATCTAATTTAAAATACATTTTATTCTTAAAATTTCAAATTTTAGCACATTCTTCAGCTAATATGTAATATTTGTTGGCAAGGCTTCCTTTCATCGCTTGAACGGCCAGCTCTGCAGCTTTGGTGTAACTTTCAGCTATAAATCATATGAAAAATAACTTTAATAGTTTAAAATGCAAAAAGTTTAAATAATGTATAACAAGATAGGCAGCCCATTAACCAAAAATTATATTTAAGTAAAAAAAAAAATTAAATAATTTGTTTAATAGATGCGTTTAAAGTTGATTTATTCCAAAATTTTTTACTTGTAAATTGGTTTAATGTGTAATATTTAAAGCGGTATATTAAATCATGTTGAACTGATTAGTTAAGTTTATATGGATTTTATATATTTAAAAAAATTCTTAGTACACACTTATGCAATTGCATCAAGTTTAATATAAATAATTTTTGATGTAAAAAATGTAATTTAGATAAATAACCCTATTTTAAGCAAAATTAAAAAAACAATAAAAACCTGCTTTAACAGCGTATGTTTCTGTATATTTTATATTATCAGAAGAATTTTGTTGCAATTGATAAAGGTGTCCAAGCCTAGCATACAAAGAGTATAGAGGTTCAGTAAAAAAAACCGAATCTGAACAATTTAATATTCCATTTTCTTCAAGACTAATGGCTTGTTTTAGCCAATAGACAGCTTGTTTTGAGGTTTTATTTGGATTGCCGTTATTATTTTCAGCGATCGGAGTAAGTTTGGATGGAAGTTTAGAGCTAACATTTAAAATACATGAATTAGAGACTAGGGTAAGTAAAAACCAAATTAGAGATGCTCTTTTATAAATAAAGGTAAATAAATCATAGAATATAGAATCCCAAATGGCCCATACAAAAGCCCCTGTAATACAATTAAATAGGTGTATTTAATAATTTGAATTCGTTTTTATGGATTGACCTAATGTTAAAGTTATTAACGCATATATCTACTAGAGATCAAAGTGGTAATCCAAAAGCCCGCACGGCGAAATTTAAAATGAGCCGGGCCGGATCTGAATTAGGAAAAGACCTATGTGCCGGGTCAATGAAATAAAAATAACAAAATATTATGACACGATAAAGGGTATTAATTATTTTACATTTTGTATTTTATTGATAATTATGAAGCAAAAAATTTATAGTTTGCAATATATTTCCAAGCTTTCAGGTCGTCCCTTAGATGTAAAGCCAAATCCTGGGCCCAGGTTGAAAAATATGTCGGGGGGGGGGGGGGGCGAGTCTGAATATCACGACGGATGATTTTACACATTAATATTTACCTCTCTTTTTAAATAAAAAAGGTTAAACTCATAATCTAATTATGTCAGAATTAAGTAAAAATCGATTGGCGTAAAAATAAATTTTTGCATAATTTATATAATATAAATGGAAAAAAAAATCGCTTTTATATTAAATAAAAGGGAATAGTGATAAAAAATTCAAAGGAACAAATATGATTAAAACGAACTACCAATTTTTAAATAAATTTTGCCCCTTTTGAAAGCAGAACCATTTACTTGTCTATACATAAATCAAGTGCACAATGTTAAATCGAATTATTTCGATTGGATCAATTTTAAAAGCACCTAAGGTGGAGTTTCAGTTTTGGCACATTTGGCATATCGCTTAGGGTTTAAATCTTAGAAAAACCAAAAAACCGGCTTCTAAGTGGAACATATATTTGCTTTCTTAAGTTCATACGATACTGTGTCTACCATATAAAATCTATTCTCAACAACCCGTTTAGTCCAGTTTATTTAGTGTTCAGTTCCAAAGGTAATTAAAAATGTCAAAAGTCAGGCCAAGGCGCGTGCCAAAATTAATAAATGAGCAATGTGAAACAGCAGTCTTAAAACAAAGCTGCTAAAATTACTTTGAGCAATTTTCATAAAATTGAGCAAGGTAAAGCATGGCATATCTGTCGCCTAACTTTGCCGCTTGTTCCATGTGATTGAGTCCTATTTCCTCCTATGTAAATACAAAAATCTAAAATAATTTTATTATTTATGCTTTTTTTTTAATTAAAAAAAAATGGCAAAAGATTAAATTTAAATAAAAACAGGTAGGTCATAATTAAGTATTTAAAATTTATTATAATATTACACAGGTCAACAAATATCAAAGGCACAATCGTGAATCTTATAAAAACATAAAAGAATTTATCCCCATGATGGATTTCACATATATATATTTCGTTTTTCTTAGTTGGCCTTGGCTCCTATTCGTCCATATCAAAAAAATGGCCTTTTTGACCAAATTGACAGACCTAGAATAAAATACTTTAGATATATTATCGGTTTTTAATAAATGTTTTAATTAAAGTTTAAATTTAACTATTAAGCTGTTTTAAATATGCAAAAGAAAAATATAAATTTATTTTTGTTTTTTAATCTTTTTTGTTTTTTTGGCATTTTTTCTAAAATTTTCAATGTTTATAGCTGACAAACTAATTTTGATTAAATATAACGGTAATCAGATTCGAAAATCCCTAAGATGGCAGGTTTGATTTCTGTAGTTAGCTCATAACTCTCAAAAATTGTTGACCTGTGTTTTAAAAGGGGATAAAAAGTTAAAACGTAAATTTATAATTTTAATCTACAAAAAACTTTTTGTTGAAGTGTTAGGTTATCTTGCAATTGAAAATCAGGTAATATTTCTCTCGGGATATCAAGGTAGAGCCTAGCGAGAGCCTGACAAGCTTCCGCTATTTGACATTGAGCGGCCAGTTTCAAGTGAAAAAGGGCGGATTCTAAATCTAGATCAGCCGTATTGGTATCATCATCTTTGATTAAACCAACCGAGAAGCGACCATTTTCATGACATCTGCATAGGTCTAAATGGATCTATTGAAATAATTGAATACAAAATTTTACCCAATGCCTCATTTACGAGTTAAATTTGTTGGCTATTCAGGTTGTAAAATATTAAAAAGGGTATAAATAAAATTATAAAACGTTATTTAGATTAATAAAACAGTAATCAATGGAGTAAGGAGTATAAAATTTGTGATTTATTTGTATTTTTCTATTCTAAAATTAGTGGTTTTCGTCAAAAATCTGTTTTTTGACCCTAAACATTTAATGTAAATTGCTATAATTTTAAATAATTAGCCTTTTTAAACCTGTTTTTTTGCAAATCAAAATTTGTGAATAATTTTTAAATATATTTCAAATATGACATTGTTAACTAAAGACCCAATATATAAAAATGAAACAATTGGAAGACAAACCGTAAAAATATTCCTTGTAAAAATATTTCGGTTATAAACTTTGATTGTATAATAAAACAACATTTTGAAAGAACTTGCTCATCTATATAAAATATTTTTCCGAATCAAATTTATAAATACGTTTTTTATGGACTACAAACCTTACAAAAAATGATAAAGGGCTAAGAAAATTGAATCGTCCAAAATTAAAATTTGAAAAAAAAAGAATAATTTTATATAAAATAACATTTTACTGAATAAATATTTTTTACAAATAATATTTTGATAAATATCTTTTGTAGTTTAATATAAAAATTGGTACCTTGCCTAATATCGAAGTTTCACTATTAATATGTTCGTATATAAAGCTGTTGCAATTTGAGCCATTGGTTTTAGCGGGAGAAGGGAAAGAAAAATGATTTGAAAAATCCCTATCAAGCGCTATAAGATCCAACTCATTTTCAATGCACGAAGAGCGATGATTTAATCTAGATTGGTGAAATAAGATGCCCATATGTTGGTCTATATCCTAAAACAAATAATTTGAAAAAAAAATATATAAACAATTGTTATTAATATATAATTAAATATATCAGTCTCAATATAACGACGTAAAAATTAAAATTATTTTTTAAACTTAAATTTAATTTTGTAAGTTATTTTAAAATTTTTAAACCTCTAGGGACTTGTGTAAAATATTATTTACGTTATTTTTTTGAGTCCTTAGACAACCTTCTAGCTAAATACCATTTTTTACCCGAACAAAAAAAAAGTATTTTCGACTATATGATTCATTTTTATATATCAAGCTTCTAACCATATTTTTGATATTAAGTTTTATCTGTTTTGTATTTACAGAAAAAAAATGTAACATACCTTAAGATATAGGAAAAGTATTTGTGTACTATCTTTTTAACACTTTCGAAAACTTTTTTCGAAATTGCAATTTTAATCACGTTTAATGCCAAATTTACCTCAAAATCTCAATAAAACTAATTATTTTATTCAAAAATCACCTCGGGGTGTTATGATAATCATTGTAAACATCCATTAAAAAAAATTTAATTTTAACCAATTTTTTTAATAAAATGCGACCAAATCCCTAGGATACCCTGCAACAAAAATATATAATAAGGCCATGAAGATTCAAACGAATGGCAAAAATAAAGTTTTTTCCCATTTGGAAATTGAAAATTGAACAGTAAAGAATTTATATAAATTTAAAATATAAGAAGAAATTTGCTTAAAAAGTTTATGATTTTACATCCTCTTCTTCGAGATCCTCATCGTTTTTAGGCGTGTAATTACCGTCTATGAAGTAGAACAGAGTATGAAAATTATAAAATTATATTATTTATAACAAAAGTATTAAAAATAAAAATATAAGCAATTTCAATTTGATTATTTAAATAACTAATTGGACAAACTAAATAAAAATACAAATTATAGATTTAACATCAAAATAAATATGATTATCAAAAAATATTATAAGAGACCGTTTGATTCTGCAATAGAGTTAGGGCTTTGGCAAGCCAGTTCATCCCCGCGTATGCGCGTTTCTGAATTCTAGTAATGCAAAAAAAAATTTATACACTTGTTTCGCCACCTTTCCCCAATATTAAAGGGCCATGCTACAGGATTTAATTTTTATTTGTAATTAATACCAATGGAATATTAAATCTATATCAATTTGTGGGTATAAATGTCAGATTTCTAAAACACCTGAGAGTCTTTTATAACACAGGTCAACAAATATCAATGTCAGAAACGTGAATTTTATGATAACATAAAAGAATGCATCCCCATGATGGCCTAATCTCATATATATATATTTCGTTATCCTTAGTTTCTTCCGTCTTTGGCTCCTTAAATCCGTCTATAACAAAAACGGGCCATTTTTGACTAAATTGACAGATCTAAATATACCATAATAAGAAAAAATTTAAAAAACTTTTTTGCATATAAAAATTCCTTTTAACTTATATTTTTAATCATAATGAAAAATAAATTTTGTTAATATATCAAGCTCTTACATCGGCATTTACATAATACAAAATATTTCGCGTCCAAACTTAAATGCGACACCATATTATCGGTTTTTAATGAAAATATTATTTCAAGTGTAAATTTAACAATTTAACTATTGTAAATATGCAAAAATAAAATTTCAATTTATTTTTGTTTTTAAATCTTTTTTGGTTTTTTAACCTTTTCCCTAAAATTTTCAATGTTTATACCTGACTAACTAAGTTTGATTAGGAAAAACGGTACACGGATTTGTTATTCCTTAAGAAGGCAGGTATCTCTGTAGTTAACTCATAACTCTCAAAAAATTGTTGACCTGTGATATTAAAGAAAAACTTCATTGAGGGCCATTAACTATCAATTTCTTCCTCCAAATTAACTACCTTTGAAATCAAATTTTAAAGATAAATTAGTTTTAAGGACATCAATATAAATATAAAAATATATATAATTTTATAACAATTCAAATTTAAAAATGTATATAAATTTTGTTAAAAATAATATAATTTTTTAATAATTCAAACTTGGGTTATAGAGTCCAAAAATGCTTTACGGGCTTCGTGTTCTCGCGGTGATAAATCGAATTTGGAAAGTTTCAAGCTTTCACAAATTTTATTGCACAGGTGGGAGTGAAAAAAGAGTGACATCCCGCGTAGACCTAAAAAGTTTTAACTGTTTTACGATATATTATAAATGAGAAAACGTTGGAGCTAATAAAGGAAAATTAACATAAAAAAGTGTGTCCTGATAGATATGCCGGAAGGCGTGGGGAGGAGGACCTAATTTTAGTAGGTGAATAATTCTGGCCTTCCTTTATTACCAGAGTAAATTGCATGCCGTATTATAAAGCGGTGTCATTCCAATGTTATAGTATTGGTGGAAAGATTTTCCACTGACCTTTAGGGTTATGGACGTCGCTGTATAGCCAGGGCTAGGAAAAAAAATAAATGGGCTTTTTTTAACAAGTTTTTGAGTTTTTTTTCCACAAATGCCCACAAACTTGTGAGCATGGCAAAAGAAAAGCACCTTTTCTTGCCTAAAGAAAAGGGGCATATTAAAATAAAGCCCCTTTTTTTAAAAAGAAACTCAACGTTTTAAGAAAAAATAACCCACCCATCATTATTAAAAAGAAAAAATCAAAATTTTTCTAAGAAAGCAAAAAATGGGCTTTTTGGGGCGCTTTTTGAAAGTTACTTTTTGAGTTTTTTTGCCCCTTTTCTTAGTGAGGGCTTTTTTTGAATTCTTATTCTGGCCCTTTATTTGTAGCTCCCTTTCTTTCTTTAAGTTTTGTGGGAATTTGCTGTTTAAACTACATATTGACAATTAAAGAACAATTGGTTTAAAATTTCCCCCATACCTTTCCTCAAAGAGGAACGCCATACCAGTTTAGGGCTTTGACTCATAGTAAAATTTGCTCGCACGGCAGCGACCTAGGTTTTTAGCGTAGGCTCCAAATTATGGAGTTTAGGGCCTACTGGCTTAGTAGGTCACTCAATAGCTTTAATCTTAAAATTTATATTTTCATGCGGAGTAGGAAAAAGGCAAATCAACTTTAATACCAAAAGTGTGAGCTTAGAACCTAATCGTTTATAGGAGTCCTAATACCCGTAGTACAATATCAATTGTGTTTTAAGCAACCTAAATTTCCCTCGTTGTATTCAATGCCGGCGGCGGTGTGGATCTGTGGGTCGGTCCAGAGGTCATCTACGCCTTGAATGTCTACCACTATAAGGGCATGGCCTGATCGCTCGAACGTGAAATGACTGAAGGCCTAAATATGTATAAAACACAAAAATTAATAGCACCGGACAACAATTAAACAACAGAAGCGATTTTTACCCAGTTTTGTAAAAAAAAAATGCGACTACCACCTCAATTTTAGCTTCT
>JAUIRJ010000294.1:0-22984 GCA_030555515.1 Acutogordius australiensis | reverse complement strand
CACATTTGATAATTGGTAGTTTGCTTCTTTGGCAACGAATAATGGCGCGCCTAGCGTGAGGGACTGAAGCAGAATTGTCATTGGTATGTTTCCACTAATTAGCCCGATCAAGATATTAGCTTTGCAATTTTACTAAATATCGGCAAAATCGCATTTTTTGCATATGCGCATAAGAACTTGACATTTATTTTATGTGTTAAAAGTTATGGAAAGGATATATTTATATGGAAGGGGCCAATATTTTAAATTTTCGAACTTAAATGGCTATAAGATTATTATTGTTGGGGGGGGGGGGGCGTAGCGGCGTATTTAAAGTGCAACAGCGGCACTCCGATATTATTTAAGGTTATCATTGTGAAATTTAATTTTTAATGTAACACCTAAATGTTAAATCCTTTGCTATTACTATTTACAACACAATTTTTATTACGGGAGGGGCGCTCGAATAAGTTTTGAGGGCACCAGCCTCAATGGCATAAAGTTCTATATGAAAGTTTAATTTTCATTTTTCTGACTGTGTCACATAAAACTCTAATCGTTTAAGTTAATTGGCCTTTTTATTATGGCCCATGACTCTTTTGTAAAAGGTTTAGTAACCCTAAGAGCCTATCCAGTAATTATTCATGCTGCTGTCTTTAACACTATGCATCTTGTACGATTACTTAATTGACTGGATGACTTCCCTTAAATTTCATGTTTTACTTAATCACATTGTCATTTTAAGTTAAAACAAAATTAATTTTATACCTTTTGGACTAGGTTTTTAGATGGTTGGTTACTGACCAGAGTCGGTAAAGCTCCGTTGATTGCATATTTTTTTGAGACCTTAGTCGTGTCCTGTTCCCTAAGTGCCTTTAATAATTTTAAGATTAGAGGGAGAGAGAGACTGCCAGATTTTTTAGCCATCTTGTTTTTTGCGTCATTCATCCTTCCGCTATCATGAGCATTATCAATTGAAGGAGATGGTAAGAATATTGGGCCATCGTTTTGCGTAGAGTTTGTCTCATACTTCTTGTACGGCGTATAAAAGGAAGGTTTTATCTCAGGTGCCGTCATAACGTTAGGTTGAGCTAGTCCCACTGGCTCTACTAAAAGGGTATTCGAGTTGTCTGCAGGTCCACCGTTAACTAAGATAGGAGTTTTGTTGCTCGCTAAATGCAAAATGATTATTAAAAAAAGCGTTAATACAGATGCCCGCTAAATGCAAAATGAAATTATTAAAAGAAGCGTTAATACAGATGCCAAACATTTGTACACTCACATCTTAGCTCAAATATATAAAAAATTATAAATTCTTTAAATAACATATATAACGCATAATTATTAATATTGAATAGGCCACATGTTTCCTAAAAAAAAGTACCGGATTCACCTCGATTCTCATCGGCTCTTTGAGCTGGACTCAATATCCCGTCTTCTGCGCCGCCATTCCCTACGGCGTCGTTAGATTCATCTTCTCCTCCACCCATTTCGATCGGTATCTCGTATCCGCTATCCACTTGGATCGTTTGTTCTCGCAATGGAGCTACGACGGGCAATTGTAACATCGTGTCAATCGGATTTTCGGGTATGTTTATGATGGCACTGCGAGATGGCACATTTCCATACCCGAACTCCGCTGTGACATTTATGGTTATTGCCCGACCCTGATTCGGTTGTTGCTGTTGTTGTTGTTGCAAATAATCCGGTTCGGGTCGCTGGTCTTCGGATGTGAACGCGGCCATTCCTTCTGGTTGTTTTTCCTCCTCGAACACGGGCATATTAAAATAGGGCGGTGAAGTCGGTGCCTCACCATCCGCTTGTGGGTAAATTACCTCCGGCACCGAATCATTTTCTTGTGTGTAATGTAAAAAGTAAAAATTTTATGGGTATGATAGTTTAAAATTATAAAATTTAGATATACTTTTCGCCATATATAAAGGGGAAAAACTATTGATTCTTTTTTTTACAACATTTGTACTTGTATTTAAATCGGTGTTTGACTTAAATTACTACCTATAAAAGTTTCCTCATCCGGAATCAAGATTGTTTCCTGGGGTCTTGGTTCATAGCGATCAGCATCATTTCCATTCGCTATCGAGTCTAGAGGTTTCTCCTCTTTTAAATTGGTCAGAGTTTGTATTGGGCCATCTTCCATGCTAAAAGTTTCAGATTTTTTGAGGTCTACCTTATCATTTAGATTCTTAAATGCAGGTTCTTGATTAAATGGGTGATGTATTTCAGACAGCAATACTAGAATATATACATAAAACTGATTACAATATCTTTTATTTTAAATGTAGTAGCCCTATAAATTTTTATCCTAAACAATTGATAATCATATGAGGCGGCTGTTTTGAAAGTTTGCATTTTTTAATAATTTTCAATGTTGGCTGGCTTACAAATTTGATAAAAGGTAAAATTGAAAGCCCCCGAGGTAGTTAATTTCATAAATTAGCATGAATATCTCTAATTTTTCAAAATCTTGAAAAACTTTATTTATATTTTGGGTTTAAATTTTAGATATAATAATGCTTAAAAACAAATCACAAATCAAAAAAACATATATTTTAATATTTTTATCGATGAGCCATAAACTTAAGTTTGGCCATTTTAATCCAATATATATAGCCAAAACAAAACAAAACCATGCGTTATATTTTTTGGCAATTTCAGATTATTTTTATCCACCATTTACAAGATAAATGAACAATAAATCCATGATAATTAAACGAGAAGAAGTTCGTCCCTATCTGCAACGTATAAATGTGCTTCCCAAAAATTATTGCAAAATCTGATTTAAATAAAAGTGCTTTGAGCAAATATCTGTTTGCAATAACATATTTTATCCCCACGTCCCTTCTCTCCTTCCCAAAAAGTTTTGATTCGTCGATATGTGTTTGAAGGACAAATCTTTAAATTCAGGTTCCAGGCCCCTAATCTACAAATATTAGTCCATTTAGTTTTTTCTATAAGGGTTTGAATGCTCATATAAATATACAACCTTTTTTGACGCGGCGCCTTTTACCACCCGATTGGGAAGGTGTTGACGATGACATTGATTCGATTGTCGTTGTGATTGGTACGCCATTATCCAAAATCTCAGTTACATTATTCTTCAAGAGGTCGGAACTATTTTTCACGAATTGTTCTACTTTAATTTGGGATGACACCTCTTTCACCAATGACATGGCTGGAGTTGATGACGGTAGACTCTCTACTCCGTTCCAGTCAAGATCGATCGAATAAACCGGCCCGGCAGCAGTTGTCAATGCAACCAAAACTAGCACACACCACGAATACATATTTTTTGCTTTATGTCTTGTAATCTTGCTATTTTGAATTGTGAATAGAAAAGGCTAAGACGAATGGAGGTGATATATTCAGAAATATGGCTCTTCTTAGAAAAAATATTGTGAATTTTAGGAGATGTTTTTGTGTCGCTTTCGTATTTCGTAAAATAAAAATTGTGTTTTTGGTCTTCCTTAAATATTTTTGCGAAATATTATGAACATTACAACATAGAAATACTTCTTACCTATGCTACCTTTAGCTTGTCTCTACTAACATGGAGGCTATTAAAAATGCTCACAATATAATTTACCTTTTTGTCTTGGCTACTTTGCCTGCCTGCTAAAAAATTATGTTAATTCTCATCAAAGATTGTTCGATTTCGGCCTAAGTCTTAGTCATTTTTTCCCCCGAAATAATTACATTTTACAAAATATTTTTCTTAAAAATGTGTTGCCTCCATATTCTTTCGACCTACTACCTAAAAAAATCCTGTCAAAATATTATTTAGTATAAATCCTATTTCACATTTTTGAATTCTACCTTTTCTTTCGATGTTAAAGGGGGACTTCTAATGAAAGAAATTTGCACTTTTAGGTATAATTAATGCACAAATATGATATGTCCAGAAAAATTGTTTATTAAAACTCTAAAATGTGTCGTTTCAGTTTAAGGTAAAATATTATTATACATAGAGAGTAGAATTTTTTCTAAATAGTTGATCTTATTAAATATTCGCAAAGTGTAACCATAGGACGTGGCCTATCGTATTTTATTTTTTTGATCCAAAAAGTTCAAATACGCAATTCATTGCAATCTTAATTACTAAGTGAAATAAAACAGTTTTGTCATAAAATTGGGTATTTTCATAATAACTTGCTTGCTGCAGCTCAGGCCGTGAATTGGAATGGTTTGATTTTTTCGTAACATGAAAAACAATGGGATTTCTTACTATCAAAAGTTCAAAGCGTTTTCTAAATGGCGCCAAGGAAATTATGCAAAGTGCTAAATAACCATGATTCATTTGATTTTTCGATTTTTAGAAAATAAAAATGGACATGAAATTAGGAAAAGTTTAATATTGGGCATAAGGGGAGTATCTCAGCTGGGAAATTGCTTTAAGAGGGTTAAAAATATGCAACAAAAAAGACATAAGCAATTTCTAATTTGGACAACTATATTAAATGATTAATTTTGTAAAAATCAAATATTTTTAATTAGAATTGGGGATGGGTGAAAACCAATTTATGTTTCAGATTTTTTTGTTGAACATATTAATAATTTAGGTCTTGAAAAAATCAAAGCTATTGGAAGTCAAGCTGAACTATTAACGGCAACTTTTTTGTAAGAATTTTACAAAATACTTATTGCAAATTCAAAATTATATATTCCGCCATTTTTAAACGTATTCTTTATATGTAGCAGATTAAGGATTGTTTTTTTTATATTTAAAACTAATTCAATTGTAGTATGTTGACTAAATATCTGGATTCCTCCTCAGCAAACGATGTTTATTATGTAATAGGGCTTAGCATTTGAAAACTAAAACTGATGTTTTTGTTAATTTTCAACATTGTTTCCGTTTTGTTGGTTTTTTGTCAACCTATAGTTGGTTTTTGACACTGCTGTTTTAGTTTTCAATGCCAAACCCCGTTTTTGTTATTCATCTGAAATTATTTTACCAACTCAAATATGCCTAAATAAAATGTGAAAAATTGAAATAATAAAAATATATGCATTGCGTAAGATATATTTTTAACTCTAAATTATAATTATATATATAAAACAAACAGCTTTTGTTTTTAAAGCAAATTTTTGTTTATTTTTTCCCTGCTGTTCTTGTTTTTATAATTGTTTTTGCCTTGCGCTTTTGTTTTTATTTTTGCCACCTGTTATTGTTTTTTACGCCGAGCTCAGCTATTTAATATTTATTATGTAAAATACATTTAAAAACTATTGTTTAATTAATTCGACATATTATAAATTGAATATTTATTTTTTAATTAAAATTTAGGCGTTTATCAAATATAAGTTATGATCATACATTCGCCGATTTTTTTCTCACATTAATCTTGTTTTTAATTTAAATACTGGTCGGACCTTGAGCGCAGGTAAGCTTTGTTGTGTTCCAAACTCACGTTAAGCAGCGTTATTGGGTAGTATTTGGAGGAGTGACCGCTAATGACTAAACTGGCCACTTGTGGAAGCCTAGGCCTAAAAACTCAAGTCACCGGCGTCTGTCATTTAACTCTACAGGGCGACCCGCTGTTAACAAACAGAAAGCCCTCAAAACATATACAAGGGTATTTTTAAATTGACTAAAAATTTTTCCTCAAAAGCTATTTTGTTGCCAAAAATCGCTAAAAATGACGTTTACTAAAAGGCCACATTATTAGAAATGTATATTTTTTTTAACAATGTTACAAAGAAACAAAGCATTTATCGGTACGGCTACCATTTTTTTTAAGGAATTTTTTTGAATCGGTTTTAGTTTATGCTTTTTTACAGTGCTGGCTTCAATAAAGTGGCACATGTTAGAAATAGAATGATCAATAGACACATAAAATGTGGCCATCAACTACTATATTTTTGATCGTTGTCACTAATAAAATGATCACGATCACA
The DNA here is from genome assembly GCA_030555515.1 of Acutogordius australiensis. NCBI lineage: Eukaryota > Metazoa > Nematomorpha > Gordioida > Gordea > Gordiidae > Acutogordius > Acutogordius australiensis. The sequence goes on along the minus strand of JAUIRJ010000294.1, from coordinate 17,089 downwards.
ATTAAATGATCTCTGTCACAATTAAATGGCCAAGATGATGTTTTCATGAATATCAATATGTTGTGGCTATATGGTCACACAACTTAGTGATGTTTACCATGAAATTATCATATTGACCATTTAATTGTGATCATGATCATTTAATTGTGATCGTGATCTTTTTATTAGTGACAACGATCAAAAATATAGTAGTTGATGGCCACATTTTATGTGTCTATTGATCATTCTATTTCTAACATGTGCCACTTTATTGAAGCTAGCACTGTAGTCAGATAAGCGAATAATTGCTCATATTATTTATTCAGTTTTTTAGCCTTAAACAATACCCCTATCTTTGGGAATGGCCAATTATGAAATTCCATTTGTTTGTTGTCGCAATTTAAGACAGCAAAAAATTGATAGGTAGACATCCGAAGCTTATTTGCATTTTTTGTTGCTCTACTTTTGAGATAATAGCACATGTTTATGGAAAAAATTACCCTTAGGGCAATCATAATATAAGGCATTTTTTGATTCAGTTCATATTAAATTAATCTTTAATGACGAAATATTTTGTACCAGCATTTTTGGACATAACTTTAATCAAGCTCTTAGCCTTCTGACGTAAAATGATATACAAGGCAGGTAAGTGAATATTTATGCAAAAGTATGTTTATATATGCTATTTCTCTTATATCCTTTCCCCCATATTGTGGATATCGACAAAGATTCGTCCTTATTTATAGGAGAAATTACATCTTTTAGCTGTATACGCACTACCGTGCTGACAATTTTAGATAACACAGGTCAACAAATATCAATGGCACAATCGTGAATTTTATGTACATAAAAGAATTTATCCCCGATGGCCTTATCTCTTATATATATTTTGTTATTCTTAGTTTATTCCGGCCTTGGCTCCTTACATCCATCCATGTCGTAAAAATGGCCTTTTTTGACCAGATTGACAGATCGAGAATACCCTAAAAGAATCCCTTGTAACATAAATTTATCATATCAAATAATGAGAAATAAAATTTTTTAGTATAAGCTCTTACATCAGCATTTAGATAATACATATTTCGCGTCTAAACTTAAATACGACACGGTATTATCAGTTTTTAATAAAAGTTTTATTTGAGGTTTGAATTTAACAGTTTGGCTGTTGTAAATATGCAAAAAAAAATTTTAATTTATTTGTGTTTTTAAATCTTGTTTGTTTTTTTTTTAGCATTTTTTCTAAAATTTTCAATGTTTATAGCTGGCTAACTAAGTTTGATTAGAAAAAACGGTAAACGGATTTTAAAATCCCTAAGATGGCAGGTTTGACCGTAGTTAGCTCATCGTAGTTATCTCATAACTATCAAAAATTTGTTGACCTGTGTAATTGATTAAGGCCAGCTAAGCCTTTTTGGCCCAACAGGTGAATCATAATTTTTAACCCGAAACTTTAGCTAATTTTATTTATACAACCCGACTAGCCAGCAACATCCTAAAGCCTATATATGTCAATTTTCTAGATCGTATCCATAGTAGGTTACATGCTCTTATTAGCTAGCACTCATGATTTTAAAAATTGGCTGGTAGGCGCATCTTGCATTGCAATCAATACAAGTATATGCCAGCCATATATCAATTTATTATAATCAATAAACATATTTTTCCTCATATATTCGTTGTTGTTGTTTATCCCATTCGTTGAAAGTTATGATTGAGCCTGGGGGCAGCTAGGGATGGATTGTTCCAAAGATTAATAGGAGAGATAAGAGGCCCGCGGTTGGGGCATATGGGCCATTGCTGTATATCGTCAGATGCCGATTTGCAGTCGTATCAAATATTATTTATAGATAGGTCCAGACGTGTTCTGACTAAATGGGAACGGATTTTCCGGGGAAAGAGCTTTCGAAAGGGCATACGGGAGAAGTGCCGTTAAAAACTATGTTGTTCGGATAATTAAATCTAGTTTTGTTTACTGCAGTGCGGATACCATTGATTAATTTAAATGAGTTAGATGCTATGTCAAATTATCACCAGTTGCCCAGATAAAAAATATTATTTAATTTATTATTATAAAATTACTAGAATTTCAATATTTTTTTTAATACGAGCCCCCAGTTATGCAAGTGGGTAGTATGATATCTTTTAAAATATTTATTCATATGATTTATCTATATTATTAAAAATAAAATTTTCGAGGTTTTTTGTTTATCGTTCAAAATCCACGAAAAAAAAATCGTTTGTGTAAAAGGTGTCTGAGATGGCAAATTTTTTGTTTTTATCCACGAGGTGTGCATATTTCTTAATTAAAACAAAAAAAACGTTTTACGCCCAAAATAATTAAAAAATATTTTTGAAATTTTTACTCCATATTAAATATTATCCTATTAATGCACGCGAAAAATTTCAGACCTCTAGCTACTTCCATTATTAAGATACGATATTTTAAAACTTTTCAAAAAAATTGGGTTTTTTTTACTTGAGTTCTATTATTTCAAAATTTTGACTATAAAATACTTTCAAATTTTAATAGCTTATTTAAGAATGTTTACTTAAAATTCGATGCAAATTTCAGCCTCTTAGAGTATATAGGAGCCGAGTTATGCATCAGGTACCGAAAGGTACATAAAACGTACATTATAAGAAATTTCACTATAATAGCCAAGAAATATAATTAACGGTAATAAATATTCTTTTTATTTAACATGTTTATCAATATTATCTTTTATATTAATTATAGTTTTATATTTTAATATTTTATATTTTTAATTTCAAATACCATATGATTTCTAAATTTCGTATGTTAGATAGACACAACCAATTTTAAATTATAGGCTAATTCCTAATACAACGATCCAGACCAAAGTTGTTAAAAAGAATTTTTCTAGGTCAATATTGCCTTGAAAATCCCGAATTTTCTATTAAAAATTGTCGCTCGCTTATAGTTTTTAGGATATTAACGTTTGAAAGTCCAGAAATGACCAATTCATATCTATTATTTTTTTAGAATGAAATATTAAAATCATTGTAACCAAAGTCTGGCCAGGTACATTCTTACCTTTGTATTTTCATAAAGTAGTTAATCTTAAATTTAAAGCTATCTCTGCATTTAGTTTTTTTTTGATTTAATATTTTTGATGCTATATAGCAAATAATTTGTGATAAACATTATAAATAGCACTTAAAATTATTGTATATTTAACTTTTTGTCAGAAAATATAAATTATTGTAATTTTTATTTCCATCTTTCATCTTCATTAAAGCAAAAGTACTAAATATACTAAAATTTTACACATTATCCTTTTTATATAATAAATATTAATAAAATTATATTTAATTATTCATAGAATTTTTTTCAGTTTGATATTGATGTTTTTTAGTATAAACTTTTTATTGTAAATTTGGCCCATTTAATATTATAGGTATGATTTTCATTTTAAGATATAACTAGAAATTTAAAAAAAGATTAAAACAGGAGTGTTTTCAAGATATTTTATTTAAAATTTTGAATATTAGATATAATCCTATTCATTTTAAAAATATTTTTGATGTTTATACCCAAATAATAACATTTTTTTCCTTTGGCAAATTATTTTTCAACTGTATTCTTAAATTGCTTGCTATAATTTTATGTATCTCATCTTTCTTATCTCATTAAATTAACTAATTTGAAATTATCTTTGTTTCACTTTGTCAAAAAATATTATTGAAATTTTTATTCTTTATCAAGTATAATACTATTAATGCACGTGAAAAATTTTAGACCTCTAGCTACTTCCATTATTAAGATACGATATTTTATAACTTTTCAAAAAATTGGGTTTTTTTACTCGAGTTCGATTACTTAAAATTCTGACTATAAAATAATTTTTCTAGGTCAATATTGCCCTGAAAATCCCGAATTTTTCGTTAAAAATTGTCGCTCGCTTATAGTTTTTAAGATATTAACGTTTGAAAGTCCAGAAATGACCATTTTTTAATGAGAAACATCAGCTTTTTAAATGAAAGTTTGTAAAATTTAGTGTAGGCTTGCTTAAAACTTCGCTCGATTCAGCCAAAATTTATCAAAAATAGCAGGCCTAGGAAAACAATGAGCCAAAAAACTTTGGCTCATTTTTTCCCCTAAAACATAAAAAAAGAAAGGGGGGCAAATATAAAGGGCCAAAATAAGAATTCAAAAAAAGCCCTTACTTAGAAAAGGGGCAAAAAAAAACCCATAAAAAGTGGCTCTTAAAAAGAGCCCCAAAAAACCCATTTTTTGTTTTCTATAATATTTTTAAAAATTTTTGATGGGTGGGTTATTTTTTCTTAAAGCTCCTAGGAGTTTTTTTTAAGAAAAGGGGCTTTTTTTAAACATGCCCCTTTTCTTTAAGCAAGAAAAGGGGCTTTTCTTTTGCTATGCCCACGAGTTTGTGGGCATTTGGAAAAAAAAACCCAAAAACTTTTTAAAAAAAAGCCCATTTAGTTTTTTTTCCCAGCCCTGAAAAATAGAGCGTATTCAAATTTTCAAACCTGAAATTCCTTAAAGTAAAGTTGAGCGACACTTTGATAATATAAATTTATAACCATGCCAAAACTCCAAATATCCATGATATTCGTTCTTTAAGGTGCGGTTTCGAATTTTTTATTTAGTAAATTACCTTATTTTTTATTGATGAATATTAAATATACTATTTTCCATAAAATTTTTAGCCTCATTGAGTTTATATTGGTCGAGTAATGGGCAAAGCATTTGAGTTAGGGTAATGCGTTAATAAGCATGCAATAATAAAAGGAAATCCCGGGCGAAGCCGGGTCACATATTCTAGTATTCTTTTAAAATAATTTATAGAATGAATTTTGGAATTTAGTAATAAAAAAACTATGTACATAAAAGCAATATGGGATATAATTAAATTCCACACCCTGCTAAAATAAATGCTAAACTGCTGAAATTGTTTTAAAATAGGAAAAATTCTGAAGCTCAATATTAAATAGTAATAAATCTCTTTGAACGTTTTTTGTTATAATAGGCAAAATTAATTTTCAAATTTAATTTGAAATTTATGTTACAAATTTTTGTCGTGTCTTAAAAATTTTCGCAGAATAATTTTGGAGATTTCTAAGATATAAAAAAAATTCCATTTTGGCAAAATAAACACAGGCATGAGTTGGGGCCGGGGGGGGGGGGGGGTGGTAAGCCTTGTGCGCACCCCACCCCATGTGCTAAATGATTTCTTGTAAAACATTTAAAAATGCAATAAAAGACAAAACATCTACTCATTGCCAAAATATTTCTCCTATAAGTGAGGCAAAAACGATTGGTGAGCATAACACGCATTACTGCCATTTTAGGTAATTACGAAAAGTAAGGCACACACAATTGGTGGGCGAAGTTGCAAGAAAAAAATAGTTTATTGAGTATTTTATTTTAATATTAATATGTAAATAACCAAAACAATACTATTTAATGCAATTAAATAATATTGTATGCATTTATAGAAAAATGATTTTAAAAATTTTAGCGATTTTACAACCAAAGAATTTTGTGTTTTTTTATTAAACAAATATTAAAACACTTTACAGTTTAACTTTTTTAATTTTGTAGTATTGCTTAGTGTTATTGTAAATGCCTAAATCAATAAATGTTGCATATTTTTGGTAGTAATTTTTAAAAACTATAACTATGTTTTTTTTATTTTGAATTTTTAATAACTATGTATGTATAGAAACAAACAAATCATAAAAAAATATTATTCTAGCATTCTTAGCGTATAAAACGCGAAAAATTTTATTTTATAAGTTATATAAAAGATTAAATTATTTACAAGACACGTCCATTAATGCGCCTTGTGCAAAGTTAGGCACATCAGCTGAAAATTTTAGAATATGTCTTCGTCAAACGGTGTAGGGAAAGTTGTAAAATATGTGAAGAGTCCTGATTTTAGGAAGTATCTTATGAGGTTTTATTATAATATTGTATAGCAATATAGTACGGTAATTTTATAATAATTTTAACTGAGATTGTAGCATTTTTGGGGACCATGTAAGCTTAATAAAATAATATATTTTAGTGGCTAATTGGGGCTTACCTATAGCTGCCATTCTGGATTGTAGAAAAAGCCCCGAGATCATTAGTGGGAAAATGACTTTTGGTATATTTGGTTAAATACTTTATTTAAGCCCTTCTCATGTACTCATTAATGTTTATGAGGTTTGCTTGGGTTGTTCAGCCCAGAAATTTTCTTTTATTAGCTTGCCATGCAACAAACGAGGGTGCACAATTGATTCAAGGCTTTAGATTAATAAAATACAGGTAGTTTTTGGATTCTTTTTATTTTAGATACTCAAAATAAACAAGATTCTCCTTGTGCTTGTATGTTATCTTTGCGTCATGTTTGAATAAGAATTATTGTGGATTTTATTTAATTATATTTTAAATTTTAGAAAATTTATTGCTATAAATTTTCCTGTTTATATATTTTTCAAATAAAAATTAAAAAAAAATATGGTTTTTAATGCATAATTAAGTATATATGTGTTTTTGGCTTAAATTAAAATAAAAATTGATTAAAAAATATATTAGAATATTGTAAAACTATTGTAAGATTACAGGCCTAATTCTAGTTCCAATTCGGGAAGGGTAAAAAAAATTTGTTAGGGGAGGGGAGGGCAGAACCTTTGGTCATAGCAAAAAATATACAAGTACATCAATTGAATCCATGTTCAAACTTTTTATTATTAAAAAAGTGACCTCACAACTCGACGTTGAAGAGCCAAATAACAAACCTATAGAAAAAATGTTAAATAATTTAGGAAACACATCTTTGTAATCATATAAAAAATTAACAAAATCATCAGTATCACATTCTTTGTAATTATTAAGTTTTTTTATCAAAAAAATTTTTGCTACATCAATTTCTTTAGATAATAAATTTTTATCAATATTACTTATTTTTAAAACAGGCAAAAAAGGATAATCAAATTTTTAAAGGAATCTAAAGATTCTAAATAAATACCGAAAATATTAAAATAAATACTTTTAAATCTTTCATTAATATTTAAATTATTCTTAAACTTATGAGTAGAAAATAAATAAAAATCACAATTATCTTTAGGTTTAGTTTTTCTTTTATCTATAAATTAATGTTGTCATTTAAAAAAGTATTATATATATCAAAACAGTTTTTAAATAAATCTGTAAATGTATTTGTATTTCTTAATTATTTAATTTTTAACAAACAATGGTGAATTAAATCAAAAGTTTTAGAAACATAAGATGCAATGTTTTTAAAGCAGTGAATATACGGGACATGGACAGCTATTTTACTTGGAATACTTAAACACCACCTTTTTCCCTAGGCATTACGTTCGCCCCATCGTAGCATTGTGTGATTAGGTTTTTTGGTTCTAGATTATACTCTAACAAAAGATTGTTGACAAGTGAGGAAATTTCTTTGGCATCAGATTTATGAATTGCTTTCACAAATATACAGCTTTCTGTAACATCATATTTTTCTATATATCTAATAACAACAGAAATAATTTCTGTGTTAGTTATCTCTTTAGCATGTGATAAGTGCTCATATGAATGAAAACACTTTTTAAAAAAGTTTATTTAAAAATAATAATTTTTAAATATTTTTGGGGAAGCAAATTTAATTTTATGGGGGTGTAAGGGCAAAAATAAAATTTATACATATTTGGAGGGTTGGGGGGCAAAAATAAAATTTCTATGTCTTCCCCCCCCCCCCCCCCAAAGGGGTCTAGAATTCTGCCTGGAAAGATATAACTGAAAAGTTGTTTTTCAATATGATTAAATTTTTTTAATTATTATATTAGCACTACTTGACAAAGTTTACATTAATTTTAGCTTGAAATAACATTGAAAAGTTATGAAAATAAACACAATTCAGATTCAAAAAACAAGAAATTTATTTTATTATGATACTTTTAAACTTAAATAAACATTTTTGTTTGTTATAAAAATTATAAAGATTAAAAATTTTATCAATATCTCCTTGTTTCAGATAAAAAATTGAAGCCACCGTTAATATCTATTTTTATTTCTTGAGGTCACAAAAAACTTAATTCTTGATTTTGCCATTTTTTTTGACCTTGGATAATGCTAACCGAAAATGAATGGAAATACATGAAAAAATACACTGGACAACAAAATTTGGACGACCCTAAGCATCATTTATGGCAACTATGGTTTTTGGTCAAGTTTTTGGCGCTGATCACGAATACGAAATCAGAATTTTAGCCAATGCCTTTTTAGTTATTTGGTGTCAAAGTTGAGATTTTTTAATTTTTGGGGTATTTTGGGCTTCTATATCATAATACCTATGGGTAGTAACAAAAGTTTAAATATATATTTAGATAACAAAAACATTCATTATTAACGTAAGGGGTTTAAATTTTTTTAAAATATTTAATTTTTTTTTATTCTTTCATTTTTGTAAAATTAGTGGTTTTCGTCATAAACTCTTTTGATCCTAAATAACTTGAATGTAAATTGTTAAAATATTTATGTAATAACCTTTTTTAGATATGTTTTTTATAAGGAATCTGAATATGCCAATAGATTTTTTGTAGAATTAATAGTAAAAGAAATTTTGTGAATTTTTTTCTGAACTTTGGACGCGGTTTAAATTGGGCATTGGAAAAAAAACTTAACCCGGGATCGTTATCGCAAGAAAATTCTCTAAAAAACCCTCAAAAAATCGTTTATGTTGTTTTTTTTTGTTGTCCAGTGATATAGTTAAGATCATATTATAGATTAGTTCACTGCATTTTTATAAATTTCAGAGCACCTTCATAAATATTTGTTAACTTGCGGGAGCTTTATTAACAATTATACCAAACTAGTGTTTGTTAATGTAAGCAAATATAAAATAAAATTTCATATGGTCATTATTAATGCACATTTGCTATTTTTAACATTTCATACATGGCAAGTTTGTGGTTTTATAAAATTTATTAGTTTTCTAAAGTTATGGAATATCCCTGGCCTAGATTTTGATAAAAAATTTACAGTATGTTTAAATAATTTATTCGTACACGGTAGAATAATATTGCTCAAATTTGTCATATTTACTGAAATCTTCGTTCAATGGGGGAACGTATTGATCGAATGTCTCTTTACCGTAATTGGTGAGAGTATTGTTGAGGTCAACGAATTGATGGTAAGGGAACGTTAAATCGTACGTGTAACTGTAATCAAAATCGTAGTAATCGTAATAATAGTACAGGAGATAGAGCTTTTGGGCGGCTTTGTATTTTATATCTGCGGGATATTGGGAATACATTTTACAATATATATGAAGGAAGCGTACTTGAATTGCGGCAAAGGTTAAAGAAATTTCAGATTTTATAAATCAGCTCGGCTCTGTTTATCAAATGTGCCCAAAAAAAAAGAAGGCAAATTGAGAGCAGATTTTGCGCCAGACTAGGCTTATGAACACAATGTTAACTTATAAACATTAAATTTAAAAAAAAATTATAAAAATTTTTTTTAAATAATAACAACTTCACCTAACAAAAAAAAATATTCAATTTTTTTATCCTTGTTAAAAGAGGTGCCATAAAGAAGTTTGGACGCGGAAATTTTTTTAATTAAAATGTGGACGTAAATCATTAAATTACTTATTAAAATATTTTTAAACAATTTTTTTTGGATTGCACAAAACGTCATTTGTTTGTTTTTCATTCGGATTCGCAGCGCCAATGCCGGAGGTTAAACTTAAAAAAAAATGCAAAAAATCTTTAATTTTTGTAGACATGGGTAACAGTTTTTACCCTCATCATTTTTGATCAGTTGTTTTTCCACGAGGAATGATTTGAGCTGATTCTCCGAAGGGATCAGGGGTTTCCGCATTTCCACTTGCTTCCAACGGGTGTATTTTAAGACATCCTCTCTCCCAAATTTTAGATAGGCGTATATGACGAAACCAATCACTCCGGTAAAAACTATTACGAGGGACGTGGCAACCAAGGCGTTTGCCGCCTTCTTGGGAATAATTTCACGCGAAACGCAAGGTCCATATACGTACTCCAGGGATACGTCGTTGAGCTGGACCGGTTCGTACACGTTCAACATAATTACTGTAAAGTCGTTGAGAATAGTTGCCATAATATGGCTCAACAGGTTTGAGGTCGAGCCTTTAGCGCCCACGTAGATGCTCGCCTTAAATATATTTGACCTGTGGAATAAAAAAATACAATTGGGTTGAGGTTTTTACCTAAGCCTTTTCCCATGCACGGGTGCCATGACCGTTAAGAGCTTTGACTCTTTTATCCCGAGCAAAGCAATTAATATTGCCCGACGGGAAATTAGTTATATTGGCTCGTACGCCGGCGACATAGATTTTTAGCCAGGGCTCTCACTTTAGGCATATCGTTTAGGGCCTACTGCCTGGGCATGCCATTCAGCACCTCAAAAGGGTCATACAAATGTGCTATTTTCCAAAAAATAAAGCCGTCTATGCACGGAATCGAACTCAAACTCGTATAGACGGATGGTGGTTGCCACTCAGCTAAAACCCGATTTTGACCTGTAAAATTAATCGAAAAAATAAATCATAAAATGAAAATTTTGTCTCTAATTGCAATTACTTAGGAAATATACATTTTAAAGCATATAATCTAAACATATTTGGTTTGGCCTATTAGCGTTCCTGGTTAACGTGAAACCACACTTTACCAGGTTTTATTAAAAAAATTTAAATGGACACGAATATATAAAATATAGTCAATTTGTGATACTAAGGTGGTGCTTACGGTGCAAAGATTTGAATGGCTTTGTAGAGGTTGCCTACATTATCTCTTAGATGGTCATTCATCAGGAACTGTAACCGCTTTAAAAATATATAATCTTCCCGGTTGCCCTGATTTGCGAATAATTCAAAGACCCATGGATCCATCTTAAATTGTAGATTGATGATACACGTATCAGGGGATACGCTTGACTCGGCTTGGGGCTTGCAAAACTCCCTAGTTTCGTAAACGAATCCAACCTGGCACGTGCAAGCTTGGGCTTTGCACCGGCTATTTAAAACGCCCCGTAGACATGCTTCGTGATTGTCGCAACGTTCTCCTAACAATTGACCTGTTTTTTGTGGAAAATTTAAATAGTAATATAAATTACCCGCTTCCCAGGTCGAAGTGCACATATCAGCTTATTTTTAACTTACAATGGCTTACAGCTTAAAATTATCTAAAAAAAGGAAAGATAAGGATAAAATATATTTAATCAAGGCTTAAAATTTGTTTAATTTTTCTATTAAATTTTTTGATCACAAATTAAAGGTCCAAATTTTGAGAAATAAATTTTAAGTTTTTACATTTAAACTGTTATAAATATGGCTTCGTATTACTGAATTTCCTAACCTCATATGATCCCAAGCCTTTAGTAAATACAAATCTATAAGGTTTAAAAATTAAAAAAAAAATAATTTGAAAAGTGCCGTAATTTCATTAAGTTTAAAGTTAGAAGTAGATTTTGTTTAGTCAGTTAGATTTCGAAGTATCTAAGTCTACTGTCTGTGACCTAAAATTAGCACGCAGGCAGCTATGGTCATTGTAAAATTGTTAAATTCATTATTAATCCACGTGCAAAGTGAGTTTTTATTTTCGTAAAATATTTGAAAAATTAAAAAAAATTGATTTTAAATTTTATTAAATTTTTTTCGTCCCAGAAAAATTATTTTATGTGCTTAAAGTCAATTTGGCCAATTGAAATTTTAACTTTTTGAAAATTTTACGAAAATAACAACTCACTTTGCACGTGGCCCTAAGATTTGAAGGTGTGTTTTACCCAATATGCAGCCAGTCTCGTGGCTGTAATGTGTTATGGGACACTCGCACAAGTTGGTGCAATATTCCGATTTGCATTCAATGCCCATGGTGCAAGAGGCGTTCATCGATTTTTTTGGCAGACATATCCCCGCACTGGCATAGTATTCAGCCTTGCATTTACACTTTTCTATAGATAATAATTTTAATGAAATATATATACTATGTAATTGGCGTCCTGACTTGGTGTCGAATCAGATGCTGCCAAAAAATGGTGAAAATTTAGTTCCACTAGGGATAATGAATGAGTTTTCCATTAGACTATTTACAGTTTAAAGTTATTTTCGAATAAGTTAGGCTAAATTATTAATAAGTTTGGTTAATTTAGGTTAGATAAGGTTAGGGCGATTAATCTTGATTTAAAGCAGTTTTTTTTCTTCAATTTTTAGTGGATTTCAACTCAGGAAATATATTCAACTTAAGTTAAATTTTGCTAAATTAATTAAGTCGTTAAATTAAATGTATGTAGTGCATCTGTACAATATACTTAAATATTATAGGTTATTTTCAACCGATAAGGTTCACAAAAATAACTCAAGTTTGAATAAAAATCTAAGATTAACATTATGTAGGAAGAATCGAAAATTCTAGGCCTTGTAGGCAAGACAAAAATTTCACGGCCTAGCTCTCGGCTATTAAATTTAGAATTCGTCGCCCCAGCTTTATTAAATATAATAAAAGGTAGTAAATTAAAAAATTATATAGATGCCATCTAATTTTAAACACTGCATAACTGGAGTATTATAAACTCATAATTCCGATGCAACCGATTTAATGTGTGACCAAGCTTGCTCAAGTTAATTAAAATTTGAGGCCAAAACGAAACTCTAGGCATATCTTCAACAAAATATTAATTGAACCTTTAATTAAACAAGGTGCATTCAAAAACCTCGAAAAATTAAAGGAAAAACAGTAATTTGACAATATATATAGAGTAGATGCAAAAAAAATTGTTCAATCCTGTTTTTTTTTGTAATATGGCTTGTTTAATTAAGGCAATTCGATAAATTTAGCAATGATACAATTTTTATTTGAGCAATCATTGTCATAATATGTCAGGCAATCGGCTCAGATAGCTTAGTTGCAGATATTCCCATCCTACACGCAGGAGATTGCGAGTTCGAATCCGTGCAGGAAGCCTTTTCCAAATTTTTTATGCTTGTGCAAATCCTTTTAAACTGCTGAGTGGGCTGCTTAGGCAGTAGGCCCTAAATGATATGCATAAAGTGAACGCCTTGGCTGAACTAGGTCGCCCAGCGTGCGAGCAAATCTTACTATTTGGCCACGTCGGCCAATAATCCAATTGTATTGCTCGAGTTTGAAGAGTCAAGACCTAATCGGGTATGGCCCCTTATAATGGGGAAAAAGGTATGGAGGCTACCTCAAACCAATTGCTTTTTCCTATAGGTCGGGCAAACAAAATAAAATTTTTTTGTTTTGCTAACTTCAATCATCTAAGTTTGAACCGCCTTTGAAACATTTTATTAATTATGGAAATAAGTACTTCTCAATTTTTGTATCACATTGCGAATTTTCAAGGGAACTTGTTGAAGAGCAGTCAGCGTCAGAATGCAAAGCTGGCTAAGGAGGGCCTTTACAGAAAGACACTCAAGCTTAGGTGAGGGGTAAAGCAACCTTCGGGGCAAAGCACGTCCCTTGGCAAATTTTTTGACCAACATTTGTTCGAAAACTCAGGTACACTTGGCTTCATGATATCTGTGTTTGTTTCAGCAAATATTCTCTTTTTTTTTGCGCAAATGGCAATTCGAATTAATATTCTACAAAAGAAACTTTGTTTTAGAAAGTGATTGATCTAAATAAACCACACCTCCACATTTTTTTTTTTGACATTTTTTGCTGATCAATCAGTTTGAATTCCAGAGATATGAAAATTAAAAAATAAAGAACGTATTTTTTGGACTTTGGCACCAAAAATATTGTAAACTTTGTGTAATTAGCACTTAGAAATTTTTACTTTTCTATTGATAAAATATTTTTTGAATATCGCATATATCACAGAATTGGATTAATATAAATATTAAAAGTACATTGGTAAATAATAAGTAATCATCCCAAAAATTGTTATTAGATGTCTTAAATTTCATTTCTTATTGAGAGGTAAATAAGAGTAAAATCAGAAACAATTAGGGAAGGGGAAGTGAAGGCAAAAACGGTCCGGTAAAGGTGGTATACATTTATTGTGAAACCAACCAAGCCTATAGGCCAAAACAAATCCACGTTGATATTACTTTTTTGTCACAAAAAAAAACAGAAAACAAATTGTCATGACACGTCGAACCGTTGGCCCACGTGCGGGCGTTGCAGGCACACAACCCGTCGGCAGGTCCTGTGCCTTGAAAGCACATATCATTGTCAATTCACAGGGTTCGCATACCCAGAAGGCCCTCACGCAGGTAAGAGGTTAGGTTTTCGTAGTACAGTCCTGGCCGGCACCGGCAAGTCGATGTCTCGTAGTCACATACGGCGCCCAGGCGTAACGCTCTCATAAGCCGGATCATTAAGCAACTCGAGAGCTCATGTCCGTCCCACGGAGACAACTGTATTCAGTGCCGCTTACCTCCTTCATTACAAGTTTCAGATAATCTGGACCGCCAATGAGAAGGGGTTGTGACCAATAGTACTTTCCACGGCGTCAAGCGCATCAGAATGAATCGGCGAAATCGGAGCCAGCATTGGACGCCACCCTAGGTAAACAGTTGATTAGGGAAGGAAGAAGTTTTGGCTAACCCTAATAGTGTAAAGCAAGTATTTGATTGAAAGCATGCAATTTTCTATAAATCAAATTACACACCACGACCTGAAATTAATTGTTTCCATTTATTATATTAACATATTCAAGGAGATTTGTTTTTCTAGATTTGCGGCTTTATGGCTTTCCCGGGGTTAAATATTTGTGAAGCGCAAACATTTATTAACATTTTCAAACGATTGTCTTGCTTTTTGGGGAAGATTCAAAGATGTTGCATTGGGGGTTTCTTTAACGACTCTCATCAAACCACTGCCTAACCAAATGGTCCAGTTCACTTTATAAATCGGCCGAGCCGAAAGATTGGGATTTAAAGGTGTAATAATTATATAATATTTATTTGGTTTGTATTATTTTTTGGTTGGAATTTTCCAGGCATACCTCCTTTTTAAAAAAATCAAAATTTTACCAGGAAAATTTATATAAATTCAAAATATTTATTAATAAATTCTGATTTCCGTTTTAATGACGTCCATTAAAGTCGAGAGGGGCAAATTTTCTTAAGTCATATGGACGGGCCCCGCCTTCCGGAGATTTGGGGCGGTAATAAATAGAATAAAAAAATAATTTAATTTAGGATTTTTTACGTAATCTCACTCAATTTTAAGGAGTGTCATCAATAGCCTATTATCACCTGACCCCATATAGACCCACCTATCTTTTGGCTTAGGTTCCCCATACTTCGGCTTATCGTTTAGGACCTTTCGTGGTCTAAGCTGACCCCTGAGCAACTTATATTATGGATTATGCCCATATGTGGCAAAATTTTCTGAAGAAAATAGTTGCTCGATTAGGGGGCAGAGAACACCAATCTCTTATGTCTGGGATTGGAATATTCTCACCTTTAGAGACTGAGTCGACTAAAATTGCGCCGTTTAACGTTCGTATTGTCAGGTATATTCCAATGAAGCTCTTTATTAACTCGAACCGCGTTTTCCCCCAACTCCCGTTTGGGTTGACAAATTTTCTCTTAGTGTATTGGTATTTGAACAACCACAAATTCCACTTTTGCATATCAGACCGAGACGTTTATCGCACCATGTAGGTGCGGGACAACACACCCCATACTTATAGCCACAATGGCGTTTGACGCAAACGAAGGCATCTTGTACAGGTTACAGCCCACGTCCTGGACATATCTTTTGGTTCCACACATCCGGCCCTGACATAGCATATACCCGAAGCAATTGAGATCCCGTCCAGGTAGCCAGTGAGTCTCCATTTGCGGAGTTAAAGGCTTGCACCACGGGAGTATAATGATCGCGTTTTCATTTCTAGATCGGACCACTGATTAAAATAGCCTCCGGAAACGCACCTTCAACAAAGTTGCCCCTGAAATCAATAAATCGACCTAAACAAACAAACAAACAAACAAAATGTTGATAGCAGATATAGGCAAGTTAATCTAAAAATTAATTAAGAAGTTAAATTACACTGGACAACAAAATTTGAACGACCTTAAGCATCTCTGGCAACTATCGTTTTTGGTAAAGTTTTGGTGCTGATTACTAATGATCAAATTTCAGCTACAATGCCTCAGATTTTTAGTTATTTGATGTCAAAAAAAGAGATTTTCCAATTTTTGGGGTATTTCGTTTGGGCTTTATTATAAAACCTAGAGGTAGAAACAAGTATAAAAATATTTAGATTAAGAAAACATTCTTTAACGTGGCATTTGAATTTTTTGTAATATTTAGTTCTTTTTTACTTTTTTGTTTTGGTAAAATTAGTGGTTGTCGTAAAATCCATTTTTTGAGCCTAAATAACTTAAAAAATTGCTAATAATCATGAGTAAACTTTTTTAGTTAAATTTTTTATAAAGAGGAATCTAAATATGCCAATAGATTTTTGGAGAAAGTAATAGTTTGAGAAATTTTGTAAATTTTTTATTTTGACGCAATAAAAAAATTGGAGGCACTGGAAGAAAAATAAACCTGGGATTGTTATGGCAAGAAAATCATGCAAAACCCTAAAAAAATGTTGTTTGTTTTTGTTGTCAAGTGTTACATAGTTAAACCAAAATTTTTATGGAGCGTTAAAGTTTAGCGCATTATATTTAACTGTTAAGTTACATTTCTTCGCTTAAAGTAAATTTTATATTTAATCAAATTAAAATATTTGTTTAATATATATCTTTCCAATTAAATTAAATTAACCAGAGTTTGAGCGTGCATATGGAGTAGGGCATTTAATAATTTAGGGCAACCCTCCATAATGTCCTAGGGCATTAGGCAATCGTTTACCCTACATCAAGCAATGACGTTTTTCCCTTTCCAAATTAATTTGCCCTAAAATTTTTTCCAATCGCCAATTATAAGAATATTAAGCACTCATATGCCCTAGATAGACCACATAATTTACCATTATCCCTAATTTCAACTCTTAATCTCACTTACAAATAGATTACTGTTTAAACTCATTTATATACATAATATTCCTAGATTATCCCTTAAATATTTATTTAGTTTTTAGTTTCCCTTTTTTAACTCATCGCCCTTATGATAATGTTTT
>JAUIRJ010000293.1:0-23068 GCA_030555515.1 Acutogordius australiensis | reverse complement strand
AATTAAAAGTATTATTTATTAAATGATACAAAACTTTATTATATAAATTAGCATTTAAATCATATTTTTTTATAAAAGAATTCAGTAAAATTATATTCTGTTTTTATATGTTGTTTTCTTTCTCTTCTTTCATTTTCTATTTCCCCTTCGGGGATAAGAATATATTTTCTAGCCATTCGATTGGCGCGGCTTCTGCACTGCTTTTTTTTCCTTTCGCATCGGTCCCTTCACCATCCTTTGTGAATCTTTATTCTATCTATTATAGTTAAAATATAGTATTAAAGTATTCTTCCTGTTCTTCCCCCTACCCTGGTTCAGTCCCGTCCAGTACAATAGCTTTTAATATTTTATAGGCTTCTTAAATTTATTCGTCTCGCGTTATTATTGTGTTATTGATATTATTTACATTGATTTAGACAAGGCGATCAAAAAGAAATTTCTGCGAAAAAAAATATACAAAAGCTTTCCTTCAACGAAGCCTATGCCAGATATTGCGAGCTGACTCCTGATACGATATCACCAGCCATTAAAGACGTTATAACTAAATTTGTAAAATTTGTTGTAAAGAACGGCATAGTTTTTGAAAATGAAGTCGCAGCCAAGCCGCGATTTGAAAGGTTTATAATTATTATATACGATCCTGGTCAATATAATGGCGTTTTATCCAAATTTCTGTTTTTTTAGAATTTTGAAATGTTGATTGTTACAGGCAAATTTAATAACATATACTGGCCCCGAAAAGTATAAAACATACAATTTTTTTGCATAAGTTTTTACCCATTTATAGAAATCTAAAAGGCAAGCATATTATTTACAAAAAAAAAAAGAATTATAAAATGTATAATCGAACATTGTTTTCCACCGAATCTAGTAGACTTGGTCGGTAATTCCCTGACGGATAGGGTCGAATTTCATTTTATATTTAACATATGACGAATTTGAAATTATATTTGCAGATTACTACGTGCTATGTTTGATTATAGATTTTGGTTAGTGAAATTTGGATTATCATTGAAATTTAAAAAAAAATTTCGAAAAAAAAGTCAAAATTTTTTTTTATAATATTTCTTATTTTTTTTTAAATCAAATTCTGAACTCTTTTAACGAATTGCCTGTGCCATCATTTTACTTTATATTTTAAAGAATGGTATCTTAACTCTTATAAAGGCTGATAAATCCACGTAAAAAATGGCAAATGCCAACTATTATTAAGTAAATAGTTTTAAATATGGTTATAATTTTTGTTGACCTTAGGTTATTCTTTCTAAGACATCACGACCACCCATTCTACCCTTTCTACGTTTACGAAATGAAGCATATCTACGATTACGTAAAAACAGCCTACCTCAAACACGTGAAAGAAACGCAATACCTTAAATTTATGGGTAAATACGCCATCTATTTTGTCAAATATAGTAAAGTTCACTTTTAAACTGTTCAACCTATATTTTTGCTTATATTTATTTTTTTTTTACAAAATAATTGTGTATGTTAAGGCAAGGACCTTAAAAGCAAGATTGCTGCCGCTGCGGGACAACACCCAAGCGATCAGATCAGGATTAACAAACCTCATCACATTACACAACCAATGGACCCTGTTCAAAACATTGGTGAAAATAGTGCTAACTCTCAAAATAATAATGCATTTGAACTGAATGAACCCTCCAAAGAAATATCCCGCAATGAATTCGATTCAAACGTGATAGGTACACAAAAGTTTCAAACTAACTCATTGATAAATGGCAAGGAGCCCATTCCCCTTTCCCAGGATTCAAATAATGACTTGGAATCAGAGACTCTACCTACTTCCCAACTCAATAATTCACATAAACCTTTGGATGGAGATTCTTCCCTTTTAAATACTTCACACTCACAAGAATCTACTTTACCCCAACAAAATGAAGCAGTTGTTAAATCTCCCGAAACAGAAAATGAATCTAAGGTTCAATCAGAAGAACTTATACCACACGAACAAAAATTTTTGAAGGACTTGTTAAAAGGCCTAACTAATACTTCTAATATTCAAGACACACAAAATATGGATACAGATACACCGTCTGTAATGACAGATTGTCCTTTTATGTTTGGCATTAAGCTGGAAGAACGTGATCTCAGAATTAAAGAAAGTATTTGCTGGCGACTTCATTTTAAACCTGCCATAATTGGAGCTCTCAGAAAAAGTTTTTTTTTAATATTAATAATATTTTGCTAATTGGATTTTTGTCCTTGACTTTTTTCTCGATTGTTTAATTTGATGGGTAAATATTAAATTTTCAACTTGATGGGTAAATGTTTTAATTTTTTATCGCATCATATTACATTACACAATTAGAGGCCGAAGAAGAAAGTATGGCACGTAGGAAGGAATATCTCAACCAAATACCAAACTCTTCTCAGTATATGAAATATAAGGATTTGAAAAATAGACATGGTGCTTAATTTTTAATATTATAGGCTTACACCGTATAAATTTAAGCACTTATTTATTATAAAATTAAATTTTTTATTGCCTCTTAAAAATTGAACATATTTTAATAAAATATTAATTTTGTAATTTTCTGTTAATTTTTATATCCTCTTTATGACCAATTTTTTTTGCACTCTTTTAATTTGAACTAAATTATAAAATATAATATGTTTATTCAGATCCTATCTGTTTCAGTATACGATCTAAAGAGGAACAGCCTCTACCGTTTAAACAGCTCACTATGCTTCTATATGAATCTCCTTCGAGTGAGTCTGCGTCTGAAGGCGAGGAGAATATCCAGACCACAGAAGAGGGTAGCAATTTAGGTTTGGCGACTATATCTGACTTACCTTTAACAATGAGTTATTTATTGAAGCGTTTTGTAATAATTAGTTATATTGATGGATTTTTTTCGAAACAAAAATCTTAATGTATTATTTGTATATATATCCTATTTTAGTAGGCTCTAATGCTCTTGTGTCCGATGGAGTAACTGAAAAAGAAGACTCGAATTTAAAAGTAACGAGCACCTGCAAATTTAAAACAGCCGGCACTACCAAAATTTCAATTACTAATAGTGAAGGTTTATTATTTACTTTTTAATGTATTGGATCAAACATTAAAAATGGAAATTTTTTTTGAAATTTTTTTTACAATTAGTGATGGCAATTGGGGTCAGACTCTAAAAGAATTTTTTGCTGAAAGTTTTTTAAATTAAAAAAGTTATATAATTCACCTTTTTTTACAATAGATCAGTCAAACCTTATGGATTTCGAACTTATAATTGAAAACAATCCCGAGACCCTTTTTAGCTCATTGCTATCAAATAATAAAACAAAACGAATCACGCAGGATTTTAAAGCTCCTATCGCTAGACCTCATATCAAAATGAAAGGTATTACTACTGTTTGACATATGTAGCTAATTAATCAGGTTAAGGCTACTATAAATCGGATTTTTAATATATCTTGCAACGTTTTTAATCATCAAATTTAAAGCCTGCTTTAAACATTAGAAAATTATATATATAAAAAACTAAAAAATATTGGGGAAAAAATTATATTTACTAAAATGTTAATATCAAACGTAAGAATAATTTTATTTTTACCCAGTAAAAAATTATGCTATAAGATGTTTGGACACGGAGCAATTTGTATAATCCATGTGACGTTGTGACTTAATAGATGTAAATTTAATATATCATTAGATAAAAAAATGAAGCTGCAGCTGAATTTAATTTTTTTGATTGTAAGCCTCGTAATCACTTATTTTTTAAATTTGCTATTTTTTCTACTTTCTGTGTTTTTTTCAGGATCAAACTAATTAAAATTGGAAAATCATTGGGAATAAGGCTTCATAATAGCTATAATAGAACTTTTGCTTTGCTTTAAAGCTGTTATTTTTTCGACATTTTTGTGTTGTGTACGATCAAACCCCGATTTAAATTGGAAAAACATTAGGAATAAGGCAAAATTGTAGATTAGTTTGTTTTAGTTTTATAAGTTTTGCCGAACTTTCAAAGATTTTTATAGAACTTTTGCTTTGCTTTAAAAAACAGGCACTGACGTTAGCACGAGTGTTAAGGCTGAGCGAAAGAAAAAAGCGGCATTATTCGTCAAAATGCTCAAGCATAAAGATCCTTCACCACCTACCCATACATTTGAACTGTCTCATCAAGAAAACTCAGCATTACATACAATACCAGAGCCTCATCACAACGACTCGTTGGCTAATCATTTAACCGATTTTTACGGGCGACCCGAAAATAAAGTCGATATATTTGGGGACGAAACGCAAACAACTAGTAAAAAAGTTTCCAAAAAACGTTCTTCTTCTACTTCAAAACATACCAAGAGCTTGCCGTTGGAAGAAGGTGAGATAGAACTGAGCTCGGATTCGGATGGTGATCAAAGCAAGACGGCTGGGAATCATCAAGATAGCAGCGAAGAAATAATCATAATTGATGATGAAGAAAATTTATCGCCCGGCAAAAGTGTATCTCAAAATCGCTCGGAAGAATCAAAAACTCGGAAAAAGAAACGTAGTAGGCGACACAGTAGGGACCGGAGTAAACAAAAAGCTCATCATAAATCATCGACACATGATAGAAAACGACGAAAAAGACGAACGGATGAGCCGAAAGATGATAAATACTAATTATAAAATAACGTAAATCCTACTTGGAATATTTTTGTACTTTAAAAAAAAGGTCAACTTTGATTCTAATGAATATTTACAAATCTTTTGAAAAGAATATACATAAACAAATATGATATTTATATTAATGCGTTCCTTAGTTCATAATAAATATTTTTACATACATAAAGTACTGACAAATTACCGATTAAATATGATATAGTTTATATTTCTAAATTACCTTCACGCGGATTTTCAAAAATCCGTCAAAACTTCTTTTGAGCGCGTTATTTTCATGAACAATATTGCGGTTCGTATTCATTTGTGTCTTTATTTATACTTTTTTTTTTAAAGAAAAAGAAATAAGACACATACGACAATGTATTATTTGAATAAATTTATTGGTATTTATTTTAGCCAAACAAAAAATCTGCAAATATGTTTGTAAGACCTAAAATGATGTATATATTAAGTTTGGCATCAAATTAATTTGTATTTATAAAAATTAATATAAAATATCATATGTTAAGAGAACCAATCTGATCACTGAAATAAAACTAAAAAAATATAATAGATTTAACCTCAATTAAAAAAATTTTCAATTGCTTAAAATTAAAAGGCAAAATTATTTGTTTTAAGAATGGCATTACAATATGAAAATGAAGCTGCTTATACTACTAAAATACCTCTTAAATGAAGGAATTTAAAGGGCTACACCAAATATTGAACTGCGTTAAAAAAATAAAACTTATCGAGAAATCTAAGGTGGTCACGGCGTATTTAATAACAAGTTGGAATTAAAGCAGCCTGTCTACAAATATTATCTTTCTTTAAACGGTAAATAGTGATTTTTCACAGCCATCTTACTTTTTAGCCTATACCTTTTTCAGTTTTCTCAAAAATCACAATACCGAAAATAGGTATTAATTGATGAAAAAAAATCGATTCTTATTTGGTTGGCATTAGCAAATCGTATAGTGTGTTTGCGATTTTGACCATTAATTATTATCTCGAAACCGCAAATTATTTTTTGTCATTTTTACGATTTTTAGAGATATACCAAAAAAACATTAGAGATGAGGTTTTATTGTAGGAAAATTTTTAAATCTCAAAACTTTATAGACCCGTAATATTTCATATTCCAAACAAAAACGAATGGTGAACAAAGTTATATAAATTAAAATTGATATTTGAAAATCATCTTAATTTATAATTATATAAAGAATTAACTTAAAAAGTTGAAATAAAAATTAGAAAGTTTTTGAGCTTTAAATTTATAAAAACGTATTTGCAGAAATTTGAAAAAAAAAATTATTTTTGCCTTTTTAATAATTCATATTTGGTTGGTATCTAATATATAATTTGCCAATACCTTTTCTCCTACTAATCTATAGTCCGACCATATCCTCCATTAAAAAGCGTTTTTCCGACGAGCAACTGAGCCCTTTGTTTATGGCACACTTCTACATGCGCATTTTTATTTTGTTGTGTTGTTTATTTGTTTACCTTTTTGCTTATTTGTACCCGCCATTATTATTTTTATTTTTTTTTGCAACCATTTTGTTAATTTTAATTATACATTAGTTTATCTCAATAAAAACATTTATTTTTGCATCCATTTTTTTGTATTTTTGTTAACTGTATTTTGAAATATCTTGAGTAAACACCCTTACTTGACCTATTTACGCCTCTAAAAAAGTTCGATAAACGCACTTTAAAGGGAGCTAAATAAAGGTGTTTATCGAATCCTTGGCTAAAGATGCTCAGAATGATGATAGAAAAAAAAATACATGCTTTGCAACTAATTGCAATATGAGCGGTACTTGGTTTTTGACTGTATAATGTAACATTTATTAAAATGAGTCTGAAAAAACAAATTATTATACCTTAAATTATTACAAACTCAAAATATAGAATTGTTTATAAACCCGATTTTTATAATTGTGAATTGTGAGCTCACCTCATTTTACCCGCTACAAGTAATCACTATTTGAGCTCTTCGAGTATAGTAATTTCTGTAAAACATCAAAAGCGTACCTTTTTTAAGATGATAAAAGCATTTTTATCATCAAGTTAGGGTTAGCTCTAAAAATTCGTTTTTTTTAACTTGTAATTTCACTGAGGCATTGGCTGCCATTAAAAATTATTATGATCTTAGTCGCACAAAATTTGTCCTTTAAATTGTGTATTTTATACTATTTGTTTTTAAACAATGATGGTCTAAATCTAAAACCAGTAGGGGAGACCGGGGCGAAATAAACATGTTTTTGCAAAATCGTTGCTGCTGACTTATTTTTAATCCAAAAGAAAAAATTAATGGCTCATTTATAGATAATTCATTATTTTTTATAAAATAATATGTTTAACCAAAAAAATATAATTCTGTAAAAAGATATTGAACAATGTATAAACCCACTAGTATTAACCATTTCGCCCCATATACGGGGTAAAATGAAACACCCATGGGGCAAAATGAAATTGTGTAAAATTTATTATATTTACAGCTTTAATTTCAAATAAACCTTATATATTGAAAAATAAATATAGATTTAGATCATTTTATTAAAAGTTATATCATAATCAATTACCAGTGGCCCAAAAATCCCAACATCAAGGAGTTGTAGTCTATGTGAACAATGAGGTGGTAGTGTGACCACTTTAATCCCATTATCTTTAAAAAAGTTCAATGCTTTAATGGATATGAGATACATGGTTATCCATAATTATAAGTGCCTTTATTTAAAATATAATTAATCAATTTAATGGATCCTCAGTTGAGCATTTAACATATTTTACAAAATGTAATTCAATTCGCATTGATTAGTGTTTGCAAAATCAATAATGTTCAAATAATAATAAGTTTTAAGTTAAAAATGTATTATATTCTTACAACGAAGTGTTTTTTAAATCTTTTAATTATAATAATATTTTCGAGGTAACATTATATTAAAAATAAAGCAAAATTATTGTTGCTTAAAACATAAATTTGAAATAGCATTTTTTCTTTAATTGAGATTTTCTAAATTTTTTCAAATGGATGTAGTATATGTAAAAAATATAATGAATCGATAGCTTATTTAAAGATCTACAACATATATAAAATTTATAGATATTGAATAATTTTTGGCAGAGATATATCCATTAATCATTTCACCCCACCAACCATTTCGCCCCGGTCTCCCCTAACTAGAAATGTATCCAACATTTTAGCGCAATTTTAAATTCTAAAGCTTTAAATCGCTTAATGCCTTACAATAAAACTAGTATTTTAAAAGGGATGGACCGACCCCGCCCTCAGTCTACATATTTAAAATCGACCACCCAACTGATTGATACATTTTAAGCCCGTTAGATATTTTTAAGTTTATAATATTATGAATAAACCTTGGGTCAAACAAAACAAAATTCTACGCTTACCTACATACACCTAAATGAAAAAGTTATATCTAGCCATATCATATTATCACGTTTTACTGCTTCTAATGGTCAGGATGCAGTAACCTGTCAATAGTCTATATTCATCCCTCTAGCTGAACTTGAGCACGCAAAAGCAACCACTTAAAAAATAATCTCAATATTTCCCATCAATAAAAAAAAGGTTGGGTGCGGCCAATCCTAATTTTGAAATTGTAAAAATAATATTAAAAAAATTATTCTGACCGCTATTATCAAAAAATGAGAAAGTTTTTTTTCATGGTCGGACGACCTTAAGCGCATGTAAACTTTGTTGTGTTCTATACTCAAGTTAAGCAGCGTTGACCTTAGTTAGTAGTTGGATGGTGATAGCTAACGAATCCTAAAGCCATCAATTTTGAGAACCCCTAGGGTCTACTAGGTCACTGGTACATGCTAAATCTCATTTAACTCTGCGGGGCCTGCTGTAGAGTTATAAGTAGCAAAGCCCTAACGGTTAAGCCGTTCCCTAATAGGAAAAAAGGCCTGAGAAGAAAATCCTTCAAAATATTTTCTCCCTTCGTCTAAGGAGATTATTGGTAATTTATCTATATTATAATGACCAAAAAATAATTGGGACAGTTCTTTGTTTTATTCCATACAAAAAAAACAATTAAAATTTTAATTGGACACCTAAAAATAATAATCCTCTTCTCTCACTCTAAAGTCACCTTTTACACACTTGACTTAAGGAAGTGAGAACAGAGGTAGTAAATAGGTGTTATAAGGTAATTATGCTATTTTAACTCATTTTTTCACGACCTAATTAGCAGCGTGGCCATAATTACTATGTGACATATTTTTTTTATAGATTAATACCGCTGGTTTCTATTTCTTAATTATAATATTGTGCCATAAAAATATTTTTAAAAAAATATTAACTCATTCGTACTTTAAAAATAATAAACAAGAAAGGATTAATTATGGTGTGAGAATATTTTGATCTACGCCTCACTGGATGTGCTAGGAGCCAAATTTACAATGCACCCATTATTAGTATAAAATTTTATATATTTTTTAATTATAATCTTTAAGGGCACCCAACACTTAATTCCATGAAATTCCTTATATATACTTTCATAATTATATATCTTATTGCCATTTTGTCTCGCAAAGTTACATGATAGGTTAAGATTAAGCTTTTTTCACAATACTCCACCCTGTAAATTTTTCTGATTGACAGTTTCGTCTGTTAAATACTAATAAATGTCACTAACTGTCAGTCAAAAAGTTTTGATAGTTTAATAAATATGGTTTTTAATTCTGTGAACTCTTTCTTGCTCTCTCACAATTTTCAAATTAGTGTAAATTTATTTAAAATTAATAAAATTAAAACTAGGTGTTAATGGAATTTAAATTCGACGAAGAATACCCGTACGTTTGTAATTCGTCGGTCCTACAACAATCCTCCCAAACCAATTATGCCTCTATAAAGAGACCGGATATTAAGGACCTCTTACCGCTAACCAATATCCAGCTTCAACCTCAAAACCAATCAGCTATTTTTAATGACCGCATCCAATTACAGCAAAACAAAATATTAATGTCGAAAAAAAATCAATCACCAACTACAACAAAACCAACAACAGCAAAGAAAAAATCGAGTCCAGCAAAAAAATCGGTTGCAAAGAAGAGATCTTCGTCCGCCGCAACATGTGACTGTCCGAATTGCCAGACATTGCGAGAAAATACGAACGGTAGACTTTTTTCTAACGGCGATATAAGGAACTAAGTATACATACAATGTCCGGGCACCGCCCTTTTGAGGTTGGACCCAGTTAACACGAAGCAAATATCTATAAGGATGCAAATCTATTAAAAATCACAACAATCTAAGATTTATAGAGTTAAGTAAGGTTTAAATTAAGATTAGGTTTGGGGTTAATTTTAAATTAAATGTTAGCTCAGGGCTAGGATAAGGTTAGCTTAGATTTTGGTTAATGTTAGGGTCATGCTTTTGGTCATAAAAATTAAACTAATGTTGATTAAATGATCGAAACCTCCCGTTCCTTGGCTTTTTAATTTTAGTTCACTTTGTAAATTTTGTCAACCCTCGACTATATTACTCAATATTGTTATTAATCTGCATCTAAATCTGGATAATGGACTGTGCCAGGATCTTAAGTTAGATATGTAGACCCTTATCAGCTAACTAGTGCAATAACCTCAGTCAACAATTTGGTGCTTGCACTTTATTCAGTGGTTTATATTTTTTGAAATTATAAAGAGCACTTTGCCAGATATGGATTTATTTCGAAAACTTAAAGTAGGTAAAAAAATTTATTTTGTAAGAGAGTCGTATAATTAATACACGTTGATGCATTCAAATATTTAATCGGAAATCTAACCCTTTTAAGCTCTCGTCTTTGATAAAGTCTTTTAAGAACGGGTTGTTGCGAAATTATAGTACCTGTGTTTAGAGAATTGTAGAAAAAGTCACCGGGTTAATCACTAATATACATATGAAGTCACTTATTAGGAATAACAATATGTGTGTTAACTATTCTATTCCAAAATATAAACAATAAAAAGTTTAAACGCGTTCAAATGTGTGAGATGTAATATAAAAGTATTATGTATGACACATCAATACGATAAAAGGCTCAAAAACTTTGGTAAGCTCGCCATGTGTGTGGTCAGGAACTGGAAAAACAATTATCTGATTTACAGGTCGAATTAATGACTGCCTGGCAATAAAACAACTTAATTTTTCCTAATTGACAAACGGGGAGCGCTTGTCTTTTAACTTTTTCATAATTTTCCAGGTTGTACGACGATAAATTTTAGTTTTTGTCTCCACATGGTACTTAATGGATGACTACTAAAAAACCAAAGGTCTTACTTAGAGCCTAAAATTATCTTACCCGTGCCTTTAACCTCTCATAATATTAAGCGCCCCGAATTAGCCATCATCTTAATCAGCAAGCTCTTCCCTTTTCTCTCCCCCTTTAGGCACGTTCAAAGAAATCATAATTTGAAATAACAAAAAGTGTTATTTTTTGAACGCAAACTATGAATAAGGTCTGTGCACCTCTACCATATAGTATATTTTTCCTTATGTAGGAGAACCATCCCAGATGATCGAAAACAATGGTAGCGCTGAGTTGTACCCACAACAACAACAAAAATTACAGCAACATAACTGCCATATAGCTGGGTGCGGAAAGGTTTATGCCAAGGCATCCCATCTGAAAGCTCACCTGCGTTGGCACATTGGGGATCGACCATTTAGCTGTACCTGGCCCAATTGTGGGAAATGTTACGTGAGACACGATGAACTTCAGCGACATATCAAGACGCATAATGATGAAGATGGTGGCACATTAATTGTAGGCAAAGTCGGTCCGTAGTATATTGGCGCCCCTAAACAATCTTTTGCCAAACGCTTAAAATACACACACACGCACATTAATTCTAAATTAAGTTTAAACCCTATTATATACTAGAGAGACCCCAAAAGCGTTGTACTATTGTTCTTATGAAATGACTGACCTTAATTATGAGTCTTCCTTATTTGAGCTAAAAAACCCAAGAATAGACCAAGTTTAAACCCCCCCCCCCCTCTCAGGAAAAAATTTGCTAGTTGTATATATATGTTTAAAAGATATATCCACATATAATCCCCAATTAACAATTATATAAATCGCTTTTCAATTTATTTCTACATATTTAGGAATCTTGTTACCTACATGTAATTTCAAATGGTTTGCAGATTGTTATAACCAAATAAATTGTAACATATTAAAATAAAGAAATTTTCAATGTTATTTAACCCGCGAACATAAGCTGGGATTTTTTCACATCCCACTTTATAAATCGATAGTTATCAGCTAAAACAAGGTAACACGAGGTAAAAACCATATGTGCTTCTACGATCTAAGATGATTTTATTGTCCGTATACATAAATTTCCCTAAAAAATTTATCTTTCAATCCAAAAAATTTGCATCCAATCAAATCCAAATTCACTTTTTGTTTATTAAAAAAAAGTTTGTTAAAAAGGACAACAATCTAATTATAACTTAAAACCTTAGTTTTTATGTTTCAAAATCGTTAAGAATTTTAAGGCTGTGTTTACCTATAAATACAATTAATTTTTAAATTGATTTCAAGCCAATTAAGTTATATTCGCCTAATACTCACAAAAATGAGCCCTTGATTTGCCGCCAGTTGAAACGCAAATAAATGAAATTGACGTTTATAATAGACTATGTCGTAAAAATTCAAATTATAATTTAGTTTCTAGTTTTTGAGGGTCAACCCTTTTATAGTCACTAGTATTATAAAAAAATATAACCTTTAATTTTATATATACAAGTCACCTCACCTTACTTTTTTAATAAATGTTTTGTTAATCCTTATGTTTTTATTTGTTTTGCCCAAAATACCCCAAAATAAGA
Source organism: Acutogordius australiensis (assembly GCA_030555515.1). Classification (NCBI taxonomy): domain Eukaryota; kingdom Metazoa; phylum Nematomorpha; class Gordioida; order Gordea; family Gordiidae; genus Acutogordius; species Acutogordius australiensis. Next base: position 10,613 of record JAUIRJ010000293.1, on the reverse strand, counting down.
AAACACTAAAAAACGCGGCATGGCAAAAATTTCGATTTTATAATCGTAACCAGCCACTTATTCGAGAAGCGATATTTGTCATTGCCCAAGATGTTTAGTGTAATCGCATTTACATCTAATCCATACATCATACATATTTGGAAATAATCTTATTTTATATCTTTGTTTTTAAAAATTTGATGGTTTTTAAAACACTAAAAATATTTAGCCGATCACTTAACTTTCCATTGTAACTAACCAAATCTATAAAAAGTTGTATGAAGTTTATTTAATAATATATTTGTGTTTATTGCACAGGTCAACAAAATTTTGAGAATAATGAGCTAACTATAGAAATCTGCCATCTTAGGAACTTTGAATTCGGTTACCTCTTTTCATAAACAAAATTAGTTAGTCTGATATAAACATTAAAAATTTTAAAAAATGTCAAAGAAATTCAAAAACAAAAATAAATTGATTTTTTGGCATTTTATTACATCAAATAATATTTTTATAATAAACCGATAAGATACAGTGTCGTATTTAAGTTTGGCGGAATATTTTGTATTAACTAAATGCCGATGGAAGCAATCGCATGCGATTTTTAAGTGAAAAAAAGAACTCACATTTTTTTATGTCATTCTCGAAGTCAAATCTGTCAATTTGGTCAAGAGGCCATTTTTTGATATGGACGGATCTAAAGAGACGAAGGCGGAAGAAACTAAGAAAACGAAAAATTATATGAGGTAAATCCATAAGATATGCTTATATGCTAAACTTATTTTTTGTGATATTAAAATATGACGTGTGTTATATATAACACAGGTCAACAAATTCTTGAAAGTTATGAGTTAACTATAGAGATCAAACCTGCCACAGGGAAAATCAAATCCGTTAACCGTTTTTTCAAATCAAACTTAATTAGTCAGTTATAAACATTAAAAAGTTTAGAATAAAAAAGATTCAAAAACAAAAATAAATTAAAAATTTGTTTTTGCTTATTCACAGTAGTTAAACTGTTAAATTTAAACTTCAAATAATATTTTTATTAAAAGCCGATATATAGTGTCCTATAGTTTGGACGCGAAATATTTTGTATTATTATCTAAATGCCGATGTAAGAGCTTCATATATAAATATATTTTTTCCATTATTTGTGATTAAAAATATAAGTTACAAGGGATTTAAATATACGAAAATTTTTTTTTTAATTTTTTCTTTTTAGGGTATATATAGATCTGCCATTTTGGTCAAAAAAGGCCATTTTTCGTTATAGGCGGATCTAAGGAGCCAAAGACTAAGAAAAACAAAAAACACATATAAGATTAAGATATCAAGGGGATGCATTCTATTATGTTTTTATAATAATCACGTTTCTGACATAAATATTTGTTGACCTGTGTAATATATTCTCATAATTTTTCTATATTTGTGGTGAACCTCCGAAATTTTAATTGCGACTCCCGTAACTAGCAATTCTCTATTCCAGACAGTATCATTGTCGTGTTATAACTATTTTTTATTTAATAAATGAAAAATGATAGGGCCTGTAAATTATGAATTAGCTGCCAAAATGCGCCGAATTATTTTGAATTGGCTAATGTACAAATGTCTCACTCAATTATGTAAATAAAATATGATTATGCGCTGGTTTGAATTTAAACCATTTTGTTTTTGGAGCTTATGTATTAGTGAACAAAGTTGGAGTCCGCCAAAGTTGGTTGGATTTTTATATCTCATTTTGTCTAATTTTTTATGTTTTTGTTTACAAATACTAAGATAAACTAATTCACACGATAAAAAGAATATGACTTCTTTGATAATTCAATGATAATTGAAAAAATTTATAGCTTGCAAAATATAAAGTTACCGGACCATATGGCTTGGCCTAAACTAAGTATCTGACCTGGCCGGGCCAACTGTTGGTTAGGGCTGGCCAAGCCTGAAATAAAAAAATATATTTGGGGGGGGGGGTTACCGAAATATCATGGCCTGGTTTGAACTTTACTTTTTATTCACAATTCCGAGGTAAATAAAATAATTTTTGATGGCGTAGCTATTATAAGCCGAAAGCGACTCTAAAGGCCAATTTAGTACTATTAAAGCCAATGGGTTTTAATGGGCTTATAAGCCATCCTTTAAGATATTTAAAGTATGTAAGTTTTAATAAAAATTTAGTCTTATAACTGATGTATGGGCTACTCTCTAAGAGTGTTTTCAAAAAAATCCCATACTATATATTTCAAACTTTAAATATTGCATAAATTATAACACATCATACACAAATAATATCGTATTACGCTTAGTTTTCCCACAATTTATATGAGGATATAAATTATTATGGATCTTGGTAGACAATAGGACGTCAAATTGATCAATAATTATATGGCTGATAGATATTAAGGCTGTATGAAGAATTTTAAATACTTTTAAAACGTCGTTTGTTCGTATTTTCGAAGCTATAACAAATGTTATTAGAAATTGTGTTAGAATCGAAATTGATTAAAAGAACAAATTAAACTCCTAGCCTATATCTCACATTCCTCTGGATCCGGCCCTGTTCCATGTTAGAAGTATTGAGAAGTTAGCAAAGTTCGGTAGGTAAAATATACGTCGTTTACACGCATACTCCTATCAAAATGTCGGAGGTTCGTAAAACATTTAAATATTGAAAATGTTGGCGGGCAAATATTACCCATATAAACAACAATCCAGCAAAAAAGCTAGATAACTGAAAACAATTAACTCTAACGGATCTAATGTCACAAAAAATCCATCCAGGCTTTTTATATTAGAGATTTTTTTTTTAATGTTTAGGCAATATAGGTTAAGGTTAATAATATCTATATTATTAAAATCAACTGTCATAACTTAAGCAAGCGCGCAATTTTAAGTTAAAATTAGAATTAGAACCCGAAAACTTGTTTAAAAAATTGGGGCACCGAAAATTAACGAGGGGCAACGAGGACTGGTCCTTAATTATAAAATAATTACGTGGCAGGCCATTTATATTCTATCCTTCATGGTTTTGCTTTTTAATTTCATAGGTTGATTTGTAATTTTGTAGCATTTTAGCGGTAAATTCTAAATATTTGAATGTGATTGAGTCAGGCCATAAAAGAGCCTAAATAGAAAATTTAGAAACTAAAATTAATTTTGCATAGATATCGCTTTCAAAATGTAAGAATTCAATATACAAATCAACCAAAGTAAATTCTTATTAAAAAATAAAGTGTGAGAGAAAAACTTAGTATAATCAAACTTATAGTATTTAAAAAAAGCAGAGCTAAGAAAATTTTTGGATGCTGAAATTTTTCTTAAGAAATTAAGGAAAGTGAGAAAATATTTAAATCCAAATTTGGCTAATTTTGCTTCCACTATTAATTAGCCCCTGAATTTTTTATTAAATTATTAAAAATAAAAAATGAAGCTGAAAAACGAACCTCTTCTTAGCCCTAATTGAAACAAGAATACACGTTATTACTAAAGAGGTCAACAAATTTTTAAGACCTTTGAGCTAACTTCAGAGGCCAGTGCCATCTTGGTGTTCAAATCTTTTTACCGTTTTTTATAATTCAAATAACAGCTATAAATATAAAATAAATTTAAAAAAATAAAAAAAAATTCAAAAACAAAAATAGATATATTCACAAATATTAAAATGGGAATTAATTCATAAAATTTTTTTTCAAAACCGTTATATATCAGTTAATGAATTCTGTAAAACATAACTGTTAATGCTTGATATACCCACAATTTTAATTTCTCATTTTGAGATAAAAGATGTAAATTACTAGTGATATAAAATATATAAAATATTAAATTTTGTCGTTTATGGCATTGTCGATGACGTAAGTCAATCTGGTCAAATTTGGCCATTTTTCTGATATATACCTAAGAAATTAGCTGAATTCTAAAGGAACTCCAACGAAATAAGAAAACACTAGTATGGGTATTAATTTCCACAAGTGTTAAATTCGTTTTCACTCATTGTCGACCCGTGTCATACGCGATAGGGTATTACTACCAAACTTTATTATTTATTGATAATTTTTAAGCAAAAATTTATAGTTGGCAATATAAAAATTTAGGCCTGTGAATTTGGACCGGTCCTAAAATAAATAGCCAAATTCGGCGGGGCCGGTTATGGGTGAGCTAAGCCGAAATATTAAGGTCCGTTTCGAACTTTAGTATGGACCCTATAGTAGCGCAGGGTTAACATTTCTAACTTTATAACCTACACTCTTTTGTTTGTATAACCACCATCTTGACTTTCTAAATATGGCCATTATATTTTTTCATCCTTTTATAAATAAGCCACCTAATTATTATAATTCGTAATAAGCAATTTTTTTGATTTCACTAAAAAACCCACTATTGTCCACAAAATCATAACTTTTTGACCATTGTCTACATTCGTTTAATTTTGAATTGTAGAAGCTCAGAAATAGATTAAAAAAATTATTGGCTTATATAGCATTAAAGGCGAATTTTTATAGAACGATTGATCAACGAAAAACTTTCTTTTTATAAGCTTTAGTGCTATCCAAATTTATTTTAAAATGTCAAAGACTTTATAATTGATTTGTCCCTTTCAATAACTACGTACATAGCTGAGCATAAAATCTTTTGTGATCAACCATTTTCTATTCTGATAAGTGTTTATCAACATATATTCTAATTTAATCGAAAAAGATGTAGTCGATAAAACCTTACAATGGTTCAAACCATTATCTCGAATGTTTTGAAGCAATTAATTTACCCTATATAATCCGTAAAATTTAAAAGTAAAATTTTGCTTTTCAAGTCTAATTAATTTTTTAAAAATTAGCGAGGGTTGCATGCGCATCGTGACTTAATTAGAGGCTTTTTCCTTCTGCCTTATAATAACAAACATAAAAGACAAACTAGTTTTCGTAAACATTTTATTTATTATGCGTTTCATTTTTTAATAGCTATCAACAATGATTTACTTATTTCAACGTATATTTAGTTATTTCATTATCTAATTTTTAAATTGACATTAATAAACATTTTTAAAAAATTTGTTTTTAAAAGCTTTTTGTATGTTAATTTTTTATCAATTACATATTTATGGTAACACATAACCGCACAATAAAACAAAAACAAACAAATAATTAATTGCAATTTTACAGCCAACCTTATATTATAATGGCTTACTTGAATAATATTTTTTTATTTTATAAACCTTAATCTATCCCAAACTAACAAATCTGATTCTAACCAAATATCCTTTACCTAATGCTTAACTCTAACTGTTCCACTTAATGCATTATTTAATTTTGTTTGTGCAAATTTTTGACCTAGCCCTAGCCTAAGCCTTACAATTTTTCCGCAACTGTTCCCTGTAATTAATTTAAGGGCCAGCAATTCCCTAACCATCTTGTATTTAGCTCTTTGCATGATGTTATGAAGGCATCATTGTTTTTTATTTGAATAATTTAAGAGGGAAAAAATTTTATAAGTCAACATTCAATAATTAGCTTGTTTACACCTAACCCTAAACTAGCATAACATTACTCTTATGCTAACCTTGCCATAAACACTAAGCTAACCTCACAACTATATCCTCAACCTAACATTAATTTTACTCTACCCTAACCATATGCTAAGCTAACCTCTCAAAAACCTTAAGCCAACCTAACACTATTACCCTAAATGCAACTTAACCTTACCAAAAAGGTACCCCTGATTTAACTTTGACTTTGACTTTACCTAGCGTTATTTTATTTTACAATCTAAATATATTTTATAGATTTATGTATTTTTATAAATTTATGTTTCCTACAATTTTTAATCCACCTTATTTGTATTAATAAATTTTAACATTACCACAAACTATTATTAAAACAAATCAAAAATTAATAACACCACCTTAATTACAAATTAACCTTCAATCAACACAAGTCTAGCCTAACCCTATATTTACCATTAATAACGCATGTATGTGCATTTTTGCTGGCTAATCCCTTTAAACCAATCTTAATCCTTTAAGATATTATGTTTTATCACGACTTAAGCCTATTCAATTAAAATAAAAACCTTATGAAGAGTTTATTCTATGATTAACCCGTAATTTTGTTAGTGAAACAAAGTAACATTAAATGCTTAGATGAGTACAAACCATCCCCAAATTTACCCTTTATTAACAAGTGTTTTATTATAAAAGGGGCCGGGTGGGAATGCGATCGTCCCAAATCCAGTAAAAAGCCCGAATCCAGAGAAAAAATTTACCGCTTGGAAAAATTTAACATGGTCTATTCTACTTATGATTACCTTTATTATTAATTTATACCTATATTATTTTTAACTGATTTAGGATAAACTGTGAAAATAACAATGTTAGGAGTTGAAACCTAGATATATAAAGGATTTATAAATTTACCTTTTTATCCTCTTAAACATTATCGAGGGCTATGATTACAGAGTCTTTTTATTATATTGATATTATGTTATATGTTATTGAATTATAAAATAAAATAGCTGTATAGAAAAGTTAAGAGCTGAATAAATTTTAAATGTTGGAAAGACATGTATGCTTTATTAAAAGTAAGATTAAGATATAAAAACCCCATGTAGTAATGATGTATAGCTTAAATTTTGTTAGCCAACTTCAGCCTTTTAATAATATGCAAACATTTGAATCTGATTCAAGTAAAAAAAAATTTTAGTTGCAAAAAGTCATAGCTTGTTATTTAATTATTAAAAAATTTCTCCTCGCAAAAACTTTTAAATGCTTATTTGAAAAATGTCACAGCTATATCTTTCTTTTGCCATAAATATATTCAGCCAACTTCAGTCTTTTAATTATATCTCCTCTAAAGACTATTGAATGCTTACAGTCTGTTTTAGAATTGCAGCAATTACCTTTCTTTTGCCAGAAATATATTTAGCCCTACTTAGCCTTTTAATAATGAATATTTGATTTCATTCAAGCTTAAAATTATTTTTGTTGCAAAAAGGCTAAGCTTGCTATTTATTTATAAAATAAATATTAATTAGTTTTTGACAAATTAAACATTTTTAATATTAGTAACAAATTTAAAATTTGCTTATTAAAAAAATGTCACAGCAATACTATAGAATGCTTTCAGTCTGTTTTTAGAAATGTTACAGCTTTCTTTCTTTTGCCATAAATAAATTTAGCCCACTTCAGCCTTTTCATGATGAACATATAATTTCAAAGCTTAAAGTTTTTTTTGTTGCAAAAGGGTAAGCCTGCTATTTATATAAAATAAATACTAATTTTTTTGACTATTTCTTCATATAATGTTTTGACTTACAAATATTAAATTGTAGGTTCAAAAACCTATGTAATAGATATAATCTGAATAATTTTTTTTTCTCACAAACTAAACATTTTTAATATTATTAACAAATTTAATATTGTTAATAATATTAAAAATTTCTACGTAAAGTAAAAATGGTTTTGATTTATTTGATGACTAAGCTCTTAGTATTATGTTTAAATAAGAAAAATTCAGAAGTAAAAAAGATGTATTGTTTAGAATTTTTAATAATCCACTATCACAAAACAATAAGAATATTACAAAAGATGATATAAAATATTGCTGCAATTTATTAATGATGTGCTGGTTTAATTGTTTTACATATTTATCAAATAGTGAAATGAACAAGATTTATCATAATTGTTGAGAATTTGATAATCGACTATCACGAAACAATATAAATAATACAAAAGATCATAAATATGCCATCTGCCTGTAATAATTCAGTGCAAGAAGAAAAATATGCACCCCCAAAAGGTTTTTTAATTTGATACAAAATATGATCCGGAGGCGATAATGATTCTTCCGCACTTTCACATACAAACCTTGTTAAGATTTTTTTCAAAGATATCACTAAATCATTCAATCGATAGTAGCCACGGGGTTATTAATAAGACGTTTTAATGGTCATCTGATTAAAGAGAAAATAAAAATCAGTTAAAAAACCGCATTAGGACAGAAGTTAAGACAATTGTTCAAAAGATTTGAATCCGGACATCTAGGGGCAACACAGACCTGTTGTTACTTTTTTTCGTGCAGTTTATAATGTCGCTTGTCCATTAAAGAAGCCTCGCCGAAGAAGTGAATCGTCGAAGTTTTAGCAAGTAAGTATCCGGTAATTTATCAAAAGTAACCAGACAAATTACTCTACCAACTAGGAGCGTCCATGCCTTAGCATTCCCTAAATCGAGAAAGAGGTAATAACTTGTCAATCTCTACAATGTCCTGGGCGGATAAGTTTTTTCGTGTTGAATTAATGTGGGCTCCATTAGTAGTGCCTTGCGTCAATAACTCCCCACTTTGGAATGCCACTGGCCGTTAAATCCTTTAATGTTGTACCGACTATCCCCCAGAAGGTTACCTGCCGTTTATAAATAATAACAGCTGGGAGTTGCCGGTCGACATTGTTTATGGTCAAAAGTCATGTCTGATGGTATAAATTTGACGTTGGTTCTTTTTTATTCTTTTTTAAAATAATTATTCGCAGTCTTTCTTACTGCGGGCCGAGCCTCCGGCACCGCATTAATTTCTGCATTCTCTAATTCATTACATCTAATTCCGAAAACCTAGTTAGGGTGAGGTAGCTAGTATAAAAGTGCATCTAGCTTAGGGTTGGAAATACAATAGACGAGTTTAGGGTTTGGTTGATGAACATAGTTTTAAAGCCAAGATTGACCTAAACGTTTCGTTTTAATCTGGACATCAGGTTAAGCCAAGACGAATAATAGGTCGAACGAAAAATCGCGATTAAACGGTCCCCTTTATCCAATTTTTAATCTACAACAACTTTAACCCGCAGATGGTAGGATGAAATTTTTGTAGCGCGTATGGTGTGGGGTCCATACGAACCCCAATCTTGAACTTCTATAACTTCAAGAGTCCAGGCCCGATTCTAGCTTTTCCATTTTAGGGGGGGCAAAAAAACTCGTGGGGGGGGGGGGCAAAAAAACTCGTGGGGGGGCAGAAAAGGTTTTTTTTGCCGCCTTCGACGGCAAAATTGGCCGTGACCTTCGGTCACGGCAAAAAATATACATGTACAACAATAGAATCCATGTTCAAAATAGTAATTTATTATATTCTTAAATTAAAAAAAATGAGTTTATAAATTGAATATGTGAATTAAAATTAATTATTTTCACTAAAATCAATTGCTTAAAAAGATATGAGATTTGAATTAATTCTAAGTATAATTTATTTGGTATCATTGCGCATGAAAATTAAATATGACATATATGAATGATAAAAATGAATTATATAAAACTTTGGATTTTAGAAAATGAAAAGTGAAATAAGATTGATTATAATGAAAACAAAATGTATAAGTATGCTAATTTGGAAGAATATATATGAAAAAACACCGGCTATATATAACTAGTTATTAATATTAGTATAAAAAATTAAATAAAACATGAACATAAACGTTAATTGCGCATAAAAAAAAGTTTGCAACCATATTAAAATAGTAAGCAATAATTAGCTGATTATGAGCAGTCTATTGTATTGATTAAACTATTTTATCTTAGAGGATTTTAGTTAAATTACAATATTCATCAAAATTCAACGCCCCTAGTTAATGAATTTTCGTGTTCTAAAAGAACCAAATCACCTTTAAGCAGGTCACTACTTGTCAGCCGTTATTATCCTTAAAGAAGAAAATGTGGCCTCACAACTCGACGTTGAAGAGCCAATTAACAAACTCATAGGAAAAATGTTAAATAGATTAAAAAACGCATCATTGTAATCATATAAAAATTTAACAAAATCAATAGTAACACATTCTTTGTAATTATTAAGTTTCTTATTTTTTGGCTGTGTCAATTTCTTTAGATAATGAATTTTTATCAATATTACCTATTACAAGAGGCTCTAATTTATTTATATCTAAAATAGAGGTTAATCAAGTTTATAAAGGGAATCTAAAGATTTTAAACAATTATTATCGGTAAAAAATCTATTATCAAAATATAAATAAATCAATAATATTAAAATAAATACTTTTTACTTCATCATTAATATTTAAAATATTTTCAAACTTATGAATAGAAAATAAATAAAAATCAGAAAAATCTTTAGATTAAGTTTTTCTTTTATCCATAGACAAATTATTGTCATTTAAACAAATATTAATATCAAAACAATTTTTGAATAAATCTTCAAATGTATTTTTATTTCTTAATTGTTTAATTTCTAACAAACAATGGTGTATTAAATCAGAAGTTTTAGAAATATAAATCGTTCTGCATATTTTTAATAAATAAAATAATTTTTCAATTAAATACAAAAAAAATAAATAGATGATTATGTCAACGTCCAAACGCAATATTCCGCCGGCGGAATATTGTCTGGACTTGATCTCAGCGTCCAAAGCTTATATTCCGCCGGCGGAATATAAATTGGCAGTATAGTCAACGACCAAAACGCATTTTCGCCGGCGGAATAATGTCTGGACTTGAGCTCAACGTCCAAAGCTTATATTCCGCCGGCGGAATATTAATTGGCGTATAGTCAACGACCAAAACGCATTTTCGCCGGCGGAATATTGTCTGGACTTGAGCTCAACGTCCAAAGCTTATATTCCGCCGGCGGAGATATAAATTGGCGTAT